>APFE030427511.1:25078-58219 GCA_000404065.3 Pinus taeda
TTTTCCACCAGAGCCTTAAATTCTTTAAACCTGTCAAAGACTTCATATTTCTTCTTAAGGAAATATATCCATGTATTCCTTGAGAAGTCATCTATAAATGATACATAGTACACCGACTTACCCAGTGATGGAACTTTCACAGGTCCAAACACATCACTGTGCACAAGCTCTAATATTTGTTTCGTCCTCTTACCACCAGAGAGGAAACTCACCCGATCTGCTTCCCATATACACAATTTTCACAGAAGTCAAAATCCAGAGAGCTCTTACTCATACCTTATACCATACCTTTACCATGAAGTATTCGAAAGCCCTTCTCTCCAATATGTCCAATCCTTTGATGCCACAACATGGTCTTCTCTCCAGAGACAACTAGATTTTCTGCTCCATTTTCAAGAACCATAGAACTATTGCACCCATCAACAACAGTGCTACCTTGCAGCTTGTACAAAGTTCCAATTCGAACTCCCCACATCAATTGGGGTTACGGGTACCCCTCAAACCCCTATTAACTATGTGGAAAGAATATAACACAACCCAACACTTAATAATGTCTCTGCTTTCCCTAAAAACGTTGTTTAGGGCCTCAAAATGGCGCTGGAAGTTTAGGACCCGAAAAACTGCCAAAAATAATAAACTATGCTACAATTAAGGAAACTGAAAAACTGAAAGAGACAATGTTGGGGGTCCAAGTGGAATAGGTGGGTTGCCACCAATATCCACCTGGATCACTTTTGGAATAAATGTGAAGAAGTCGACAAAAGAGGGTCTTCCAAAGTTAAGGCAATGCAGAACCCTCAACAAAGGCACGAGGGATCATAGTAAAGTGACTAATGGACCGACAACTAGGATGATGATGGAAGGAAACAGTATGAGTGGAATATTGACAACTTCCCTTGTTAGAGAATAATATGCATGGTTGAGTTGACAACGACTGACTTGATTCCTGAGGGGATTTTCAATTATTTAGATGAGAGATTTTCAAAGACATAACAGTGTAGCTGGAGGAAACATATGAGAAAAATGGGATGAATGGAACACAAATATGGATGGGACACTGTAATTGGACTCAAGGGGAATCGAAATAGACTCCATATATGTGAGGGTGCATCATATCTAATGCTATGAATAAGGGTGACTCAATGATACTGCCACATGGGGAAGGCCTGGAGGGGACCATAAAAAAAATGATAAAATTATGCTTATTTAGGACGAAAATTGACACATGAGTCAATCAATGCATCGATAAAGTGCTACCGGAGTATAAGTCACTCAAATGAAGAAATTCAGTTTTAATAGGTGGCAAAGTGAGACTTCATGGAAAAAATGGCTTCCTAATGAAGTGTAGAATTACCAAAAACAAAGGGAAACCCATTATACAACTCGATGAGAGCTTTCCAATGGTGTTTATGAATCATCAAACGAGTTACTGTTTGGTTGTAGTGGGTGAGGGAAAAAATAGGGTTTTTCTTATAAAAATACTTCTTTCCCCTAAATCCAATTCATTTTCATAGTGAGATGTTACAGAATTTGGAGATGAGAACAAGGACCCAAATATTGTTGATTTTGTAGTGGACAAACTAACCGTCAGAATCAAGATCTGCAAGTTTGAGGTAGGTGGCCTAACTTTACTCATCAATTTTGGTGGATTCGATTTTCATATTAGGGCTTCATCTCACTAGGGGAAACCCCTTCTCTTCCTCATGGTTGGAGCACACCTTATTAGCCCTATTATGCATTCTAAAACATAGAAAATAAGTCAATAAATGTGTTCATTACAGTTTTGAGGGAAAAAATGTGTTCTAGGCTGAGAGGAAAAGCAGGATGGGGGGTATTTGTTGGGTTGAATCTTTGAACCAATGATGTGTGCTTTTGATTCTAAACTAAAAAAACATAATGGTATGTTGCAGGTATGGTAGAGCTAAAGGTTTCATGGCGAGAAAGAAATTTTTAAACTCTTCGTGTTGTGGTTCAACGAAACCAAGTAGTCAGAGGGGCTTTGGAACAATATGGGGTGTTGAAGTTCATGGAAATCCCATTAATGAGGGATGGCGAGCCTTTTTTGTCAAGGATTGTGAGCTACTAAGACCTAGATCAAGAGGCCTTTGTAGTACAAGGGCATACGATCGAGATCACGATCCAGGACATATTTTTTGACAAGATTTCCCCCCTGGGGGTGGTGAGGGAGATACATCGAGTGCTACCTTGTGAGAGGCACATAAAAGAGTTTGTGGATTGTCATTGTATACCGGGTGTTCATGCAAAAGGAACAATCATTCAATCAGTGACTTGGAGAGCCTTGATACATGAGCTATAACCACAAAAGTGTTGTGAATCTTGGTTAGTCACGCCTTTCATTACATTACTGGGGGGACAAATGATTCTTGTGGAGAGTGTATTGGTAAGGACCTACTATTGGTGGGCCTAGATGATGCTATCAACTTTGAAATGATAGTTGAAACTATGTAGGTGATAGACCAATAATAACTGTTCATTTGGGACATTTTTATGCTCATCCTTCTTTGAGAAGAGCTTGATCATCTGACCACATGTACAGATCCGTGATGAGGGCCAATAAGAGCCCAGGATGTGCCACTGAGGGAAACTACTGCGACGAGGTGGAGGAGGGGGAGTCATATGGATGTTCCAACCTAAGTTCTTTTAACAATAAGAACATATGCCACTGTACATAGATGACTATCCGTATAGTGGAATCAACTATGAGGGAGATCCTAACTTATCGATTCTGTCGGGTCAAGTGTGGGGTCTAGATTGTAAGTGAAAGTTGCTATATATTTGATGCATTTATAGTTTAAGAAATATGTGTATGTGGTACTAATTTCTAAACTTTCTGGTATGCAGTTATAACACCGGTGAAGCTAGCAAGATATTTAGGATGAGTTGCAATGCGTGGGGCTGCATATCAAGGTCGTTCAACATCACAACATAGATCAGGTAGTGATGCTCTACTGGAGGGTCTCCATGGTAGGTTTGACGTGCTACTGAACGAGGTGACAGATCACATGTGGAATGAGCTAGAAGATCGGTATACAAATGAGTGCACTAGTCTTGCCTTAGAGTAGTGAGGTATCATGAGGCACATTGCTATGGCTAGTCAGGAAGTACAAGAGTTACAGGTTGGTCAGATGGAGCCATTGGCTCAGGAGCCTCCAAATGATAGTGATTATGCATAGGGACATGTGGGTCCCCATTTTTGTTTTGTTATAACATGCGAATGTGCATGTCAGATGTATTTAAAGTAGTGGACTCCAAACACTATATGTTGGATATTATGATACATGATTTGGTCATGCATATTTTTGTGATCATTGTGGTTCGCCATTTGTTTATGCTATGGATGTATTCTTGTATATGCATGTGATAAATTCCAACATAGAATTTTATTTGAAATGGTATCTACATAGTGATTTTGGGCTCTAGGAATATGAATAAATGTAATGGATTCAAATTCACTTGCCAAAAGATTAACTTGTAGGCATTTTCTAAATAGGACAAGATTACGGACATGATAAACATCATTCAATTGCACAACAAGTAGAAAGGAATCAAGACAAACATGAAGGTGAAGGATGTGATGATCAATGGAATCAACTAACAAACCTATCACAACATCATATTCGGCCTAGTTATTGGTGGTAGATCTGATGTAGACATCGTCGAAGTGGACTAATGAATGCAAGGGGGTAAAAATGGCCCAAGCTGTCGAGGCTAGATTCCTGGAGAAGTGACTTGCACCATTGACATAACCGTTATGAGGTGTGGATGAGGGATCCAAATGAAATACACAAGAAGACAATGAATGAGATGATTAGGGATGCAACCTACCTAAATGAAAGAAAAAGAAAAAGATACATGCATTTCAATGGAAAACGCTATGGGTAAAATTTCTTGAGGTAAAATGCATTATGAGGATTAGAAAGGTTTTCTCCTTTTGGACCCTCTAAAAGTTATTCCCATTTTCCAAAAAACTTATGGATGATGTAAGTACCTGGCCATAATGGTTCAAACTTCCCATGTCGTAGGACATCATGAGCTTGGTCATAGACGAGAACAAGGTCACCTTTGTGGAAGGTACAAGGGCGGACTTTGCATTCATATTGAGCTTTGGTGTGCTTTTTCATCACTTTAATGGTTTGCAATGAAACACAATGGTCTTCATTGGTACACTCAAGCATGATAAGTTGTTGTTATAGAGGTTGGTGTTTGGGAGGATTTCAACGACAAGGTGGAGGTAGGGGATTTAACACTTTATTGGTAATACTACCTCCTCCTCGAAAATGAGGTGGAAAGGAGTGAACCCAATGGTGGTTTTGACATAATTTCTATAGGCCCATAAATCAGGGAAGAGCATATGATGCTAGTTGGTCTTGTGTTTGTTCACCATTTGCTAGATCATAGTTTTCAGGATTTTGTTGACAACTTCAACTTGGCCATTTCCTTGGGGGTAGTAAGACTGAGTATTGGTGTTTGAATCTAAAAAAAGAGGATAGCTCATGCCATATCTCATATTCAAAGTGTTGGCCATGATTAGAGACCAATTTTTTCAGAACCCTAAATCGATCGATAACATGGTTAAATAAAAAGAGGGTTGCAGTAACCGCGAGGTTATTGAACATTGGCATGTCTTCAAACCATTTGGTGAAATAGTCAAAGATCACGATAATATACTTAAGGTTATTAGAAGATGGGGGTCAACACTCCATAAATTCAATAGCTCATTTATAAAAAGGGCCGACTGCAATGATAGTATGGAGGGGAGCAGGTGGAGCTCGTGCCTTAGGGGTGTATAATTGGAAATTGGTACAGTGTTTGACTACCTTAATGCAATCTCTAAAGAGAGAAGGCCAAAAGTAACCAACACACATGATTTTTTGGGTAGTGTCCATTCTAGAGAGGTGATCACCACAAGTGCCACCATGGAAGGCATTGAGAACTTGCTCAACTTTAGCATAAGTGAGGCAATGATGGAGGAAAATGTCGACACCACGACAATAAATATCTTCACCGATGAGGAGGTAGTGAGGGGCTTGATGTCGAATATGTTGTCGATCATCACAAGTGAGATGGGGGGAGAATTTCTTGATTCGAAAATAGGTAAGGATGTCATCATACCAAGAATCATTCGAGGTAATGGTGAACAAGCATTCATCTGGAAAATCATTATTTATCGGTGGATCAGACATAACAATGGGAAATTCAAAATGAATTCGGCAAGGGATAAACCTTTCTTACTCTTGGGTGTGACAAATTCAAGATCAAATTCTTGTTAGATAATAATCCAATGGGTGTATTTCCTATTAATGATCCGTTGACTTAAGAGGAAGGCCATGGGGTTGGAATTGGTCAAAAATTTGGTGATACGCGTAAGGATATAATGATAGAGCTTTTGAACAGAGAATATAACAACGAGTGCCAACTTTTATTCATGTGAATATCACACCGGGGGGCCATTGAGGTTCTTACTGACATAATAGATGACATGTTCATTTCTGACACCATATTCTTGGATTAGGAACCCAACAACCAAATAGGCAGACACAAAGATATACAAGATGAAATACCTCTCAAAGTCAAGTGGACTAACTAAGGGAGAGAAACTGAGAGCACGTTTGAGGGCATCATAATACTGTTGAGCTTGGTCATACCAAATAAACATAATGTTAGATCAAAGGAGTCTAAGAAACCCATGCGTAGTGGTGGCATAGTTAGGAAAAAACCTACAAAAAAAGTTTGCTTTGCATTGGAGGCTTTTCAACTAACGAAGTGTCGAGGAGGAGGAAGTTCGAGAATGGCTTGAACTTTGAGAGGTTCAAGAGTGATATCATCTTTGGACACAATGAAGCCCAAAATTCAGCTGACGGGAATACAAAAGATACACTTAATGGGGTTGAGGAAAATTTTATACTTGGGACATCGAAGGAAGATCGTGCGCAAACCATGAATGTGTTGCGACTAAAGCTTGGAACGAGTGGTGAGATCGTCTAGATATGAAAGGATGATATAAACCAGGTCGTGGAAACAGTAGCGCATGGCACGCTGAAAAGTGGCCCCAACATTATTTAAACCAATGGCATGGCCCTATAAGCTAAATTTCCCCACATATTATTCAAGGAGGTTTTAAGACGATCATCATAATGGATAAGTATCTGGTTATACCCAAAAATCCATTCATAAAGGAAAGAACCTCATGCCCCGCACACTCATCAATGATTTGGTCTATGAACAGTGTGGGAAATTTGTCTTTGGGACAAGCTTTGCTCAGATCGCGAAAGTCCGTGTAGACATGGATAGTGCCTTGTTTATTTAGATTGTGAACAAGATTAGACACCCATGTGGTGTATTCGTTAGGATAGATGAAACCAACATGCTCGAGGTTTTCGATTTCAGGTTTGATAGCTTCAAATTTGGAAGGATGGATAGGCCTTTTCTTTTAGCAGACAGGGGTGGCATCGGGCCAAGTGTTTATGTGACGGTTAAAAATGGCAGGATCAAGTTTGGGCATTTAAAAATAAGACCAGGCAAAAAAATCACAAAATTACTTAAATAACTTAGTGTAAGAATCTATTTCTTCCAGGGTACATTGTTACCCCAAGACGATATTTTCTTCAATCCCTGGTTTATTCTAAATGCTTAATTTGATGGTAGGGGAAATGTTAGCCATAGTTACTTCTTCAAAATCATCTGGTGTAGGAATGGGATTTTTAAAACCAATCGACTTCACCATGGATGAATTCTTTAGACTCCACATTATATTGGTCATAGGTTTGCTACGGAAGGAAGTATGCACGATGGTGCATATTGTTCCAAGGATAATAGAGGTGGTCATGGCTTCCATGATGTCTTCATCAGAATTGAATATGGGGGGAATGGAGGAAGAGAAGCTACATGAGGCATCTTCATGAGAGTCAAGGTTCACATATGCATCGTCAAGGTTGGGACACAGCTGACTAGTAGATGTGACTTCTACCGATGTTGAGACTGAAGTGTTCATCAAAGAAAGTTCAAAAATTCACAATAGGAGATGTCTAGAGAGTCCCAATATATTTATCCCATGGATGAAGATAGGTAGAGAATAGGAGTGGCCCTATCTGTCATCTTGACATTAGGGGGAGGGATCATGATCGATGGTTGAGAGACCTCCTTCTATGGCACAAGAGTGGGACTAGAACCTGTAGGTAGAGGGGAGGTGGAATCACTACAAATGAAATCTAATTCGAGAAACACTTGAAGTGTATCACAAAAGTCTTTGAGATAGGGACAATGATGAGAATAATGGCCACAATTATCACACAAAGCACAAGGGTGATTCATGCATAATGATTTGTTCTTCTTAGCTGACTCAGGTAAGGTGACATGGACCTTAAGAATGCTAGAATTAAGGAAGGTATCAGAGACCACATTCGTGATATGAGGGAGTTTAGGACAATTATTGGTGGCATGAACAAAAAAATCACATAAAGCACATAGAGGAGTGGGATTTGGCGACTTAGGAGGAGTTGGAGTTGGTTGGGGTTCCTTGTCTTTAGTTCCCTTTTTCTAGGGTTTTCCCCCCTCACCAGATGTTTTAACAATAGGTATAGGTTCTTGTTAAGGTTATTGAGGAACTAAAACAAAGGAAGCGGTAGGAACAATAGGTTGAGCCAGGGTAAAAATAATGTAAGGTTTGAGTTGATCAAGGGGAGTGTTTGCGGGAGGATCAATGTACTAGACTAGGATCCCCAAGGTAATGTTAGGTAAACTCAATGTAGCCATGAAAGGTATAGAATAAAAACCCGAGGGTAGAAATAAGAATGATATTTGACCATAAGAGTAATGACTTGGGGGAACAACTTAGAGATGGTTAAGACCTAGAGGAACAGTTATGGGATGAAAATGACTAGGAGAGATACCATTTAAAGGAAGAGGACCTTGAGAAGTAGTATTGAAAGGCTAGGTTGAGTTGGGAACACCAGGTTGTAGAGGCGTTGGCTTCTGTGAATGCATTCCAAACCGCTTATGGGCGGTTCGTGATGCTTGAAGCATGCAAAGACTGGATGAGATATGCACATAAGGAGTAGGTAGTGAACCATAAAAAGCACCAAGGTAGAAACTTTGTAGAATCTAGGAGAGGCATTGGTGAGGGATGAGGCATTCTTATTTCCAGTAATCAATAAGATAAGAGAGTGAGGTGAAGTCTGATACTTAGGATCATAGTACGTCAATTGATCGATAGTGACAATCTTTCCATTATGAGGGAAGCACATCTTATGGAAAACTGTAGATGCGAAAACTGACATAGCATAGGTGTAACTATGACCCAAGAGGATGTTACAGTCTAATGGAGCATAAATGACCTCGATTTCAATAGAGACAATCTTACCAACAACAATGATAGGATAATTGCGATATAAGCCAAGGGGCTGAGAGAGATGATTGTCCTAAGCACGGAGAGTGATGGTGGAAGGAGATAAGTCGGGTGAACCAATTTGCTTCCAAACACTAGCATCCATCACACAGGTGGAGGTGCCTTTGTCTTTGATACACTACTGAGCAATGGCATTTCTTATGGAGGTTGTTATTTGAAATGAAACAGATGAAGGGAGTGGGGGATTTTTTGATTTGTCAGCATCAAAGACAATCATATGATCATCATAAGGATCCACAACACCCAAAGCAAAGATTAGAGATTTTTGTTGGGATGGGCACGTCTAGAGGAATTATAGCATTGACATAGTAGTAGGAGACTGTGCCAAGTCATCTATTATGCTATAGGTATGAGTGGATTTAAAGAAACGTTTCAAAGTAATGGACCTTTTGGGATCTTGGGGATAACCTTTACTTTGGGCAGAGGGATCTGTAAGGTACCATTTGACGATGACAAAGGTTTGGTGGAAACTTGGGGTTGGGAGTCAATTGCTAACTTAGCAGGTGTCCTTTCATATTGGTGCGATCGAGTCTGAAGTTTGACTTGTGCAGTGTTGAATTCCATGAGAATTCATCATAAGAATCAAATAATAGTTGTGACTAGATGGTGGGGGCAGGGGAGCTGCATGATCTTCTGTAGGTTGAGCAACAAGATATTCTTGGTGAGGAAAATGATTAATAAGCACAACCAGTTGAGACGAAGTAAGAGAAGGAGGAGGAGCTATGGGTTACGGCCCTATAGAAGCAACTGCTTGAGCTTCCCTTGACACATCTGAGATAAAAGGGAACATTCATGAGTATAATGACCATATATGCTGCAACATGCACAAGGTTTGTTCATACAAAGAGCCTTGTTTTTCTTGGGTTGTCCTCCCTATTGCTAGGTTGTGGGATTAGGCTAGTTTCCCTTAGATGTGTTAGGTGGTGGATCCTAACTACCTTGATTACCTTGAGATTGTTGGTTCCATTTACCTTTCACATTGTTCCTTTTCATAGGGTTGGGGGGATTGGTTGTGCTTTGATAAGCATACACTTGACCTTGTGGAGGATTTTGTTGTTTTGGCAGAGATGGAGGAGGAATGGGGGGATAGGGTGTTGGTGCCAGTGGGGCTAGAGCACTAGGCAGTGCATAAATATAGTAAGGAGATAGGGCAACATTAAGATACACAAGTGGAGCAACAACTGACCCTAACATCTACTGATGCAAATGGGAATGTGTATATGATGTGCTGGTACCTAGATAAGAGTTTCCATGTGGAAGATTAGGGGCGGGACAAGTGTAATAGGAATTGGTCCCCTCTAGGGTTGACTATAACTCATCGGAGGTGGGGTATATGGTTGAAGTTGAGGGTGTGGAACAGGCCCAATGATACCATCAACGACATGAGATGCTCCCAGTGCATTTGCAGTGCCAAGCAGAGGCAGATCGGGAATGACAGTATAAACATAACTTGACTCAATGTAGAACAGATCAAATTTCAAGTCTACTTGGAGTGCATCTTCCTCAGATTGGGTGAAGTGAGAAGTGACATATTTAGAAATGGGGGGCAAAAGTGATCTAAGGAACCAATCCATATAGATATGATCTTCGAATTTAGGAGCTTTACATATGCTCCTCCTTCTATGCCATTCTTGAACATGGTTGGATAGGCGGGTGATCGAAGTATGATGGAAATAAGTAAATAGTTTGGTACTAGTGTCATAACAGAGAGGTAACTGGAAATAGGCTACAAAAGATTTTGCAAGAGTAGAAAAAGTGAAATGAGTGGCTCTGGGTTGATTGACATACAACTTAACAGCAACTCCAGTAAGAGTGCAATGGAAAAGATGAAGACAAATGTAGTCTTCAATGATACAATTGGATGAACACCACATATAAAATGAGTGAACATGATTTGTGGGATCTTATCCAGGATTACCTTCGAACTTGGGGATGTTTGAAGGAAGCTTGGTAGGCATAACTGACCAGTTGGCGTCATGGAGAAGAGGATTGTTGATGAGCTGGTTGAAATCAGGGAGACTCAAACCATCCATAAAAGGAAGCAATGGAGTAGGAGTGACCATACCGATGCAGGTTCCACTTGTGGGTTTACCTTGGTTAGTACCTGGGTTACCACCTTAGTTTCCCACAACTGCATCAGTTCCATACATGGTGATGGTATGGGGTTGAGAAGACGTGGAATCAAAGGAAGAATTGGAAGAATCAGTAGAACCAGATCCAGAATGAGGACTTGATGGAAGACTGGGAGGATGGACTCTAACTTAATGGGGAGGAGTAATATGTGCTAACAAAAACTGAGGGCAAAGGCCTCAAAATATTCAAGACAAATGCCTATGGGGTGCAATGATTTAAAGGCAATGATGACTCTAAGAACTAAAGGGTGATAATAGGATAAAAATAGCAACAAACAACAAGAAAACACCTAGTGCAGTAGTGCCAAGTGTAAACTAACTCTATTAATGATGCTACTCTAATATAATAAAGAACAACCTATCAAAGAAAAATACCTCTAGCCTATAGGTGGTATAAATCCTCAAACAATCCTAAATCGACTATTTCTGATTGCCTTCCAAAGAAATTCTTACCTGACATATTCTGATCCCCACAAGTAGAGATGTCTAGAGAAAGGTAGGGTACAGAACCAACTGCTTCCCACAACCAGTCCTATAGGGTTTTTTTCCTAAGATTGGTCACTATGATTACCTTCATTCAATGGGGGTGGTCAATTCTTGAGATTATTGGTGATAAACCACCACATGAGATTCCCTACCACGGGTTGGGTAGCCCCAAGGAGAACCACTTGCACGATGACCTAGCCTAACCCCCTCTTAATCGGGTTTTCAACGTACTATAGCTTTGTACCATGGGATGATGAAGGATTTTAAGCTCCCTAATATGTCAACTTATATGTCTCAATGTAAGCGATTGATGGGTGTTATTGGAAGCCTATCACATCAATCCTACACCTAAACTACACAAAATGTTTGGCCCTGGTACCCAAGTGGGATTAATCTATGTATGTTAAATTATTAAGGTGTAGTGTTTCAATTCTTGGCTTCGTAGTGTTAACCAATATCACGTTCGCTTAGGGTGTGAGTGTGTTAAAATGACGTGTCAAGTGGATGATTTAATTGAGCATGTTTTATGATGCCATGTGTTGTTAAAAATAAAGTGTTGAAATACTGTAAATAATGCTAAAAAGGATAGAAAAATAAACAACCAATCAAACACACAAAACCCCACCCAAAAAGGCTATCAAGCATCTAAGCAAGAGAAGGAAAACAAGATACTCTAAGAAACATAAAATACCTAATGTCAAAGGGACTGAGATCCAAAGGCACTAATCTGTTGTAAATGGTGTATATACACAACAAAAATTAGAGGTGACAAATGTTGTAAATGATAGGTACAAAACTCCAAAACCTAGGATGCTTAAGGTGATCCTAAGGGAAAAGAAAAACCCAAACTCTAAAGGGAGAAAAGGTGAAATAAACCTATCCACAAGTGTTGTCAAGAAATGGATCAGTCTCTAAAAATTAGTGGCTAAAAATGTTGAAACCCTAGACTCCTCACCCAACCAATATCTTCCTAAAAAGGTGGAGGTATACTCTAAACCCTAGGGGGATTTTTCCTTCCTGAAAGAGAAAAAATAAGAGACTATAGGCCTAGGGGATACTAAAAGAGATATAAGAAACCCTTCACAGTCCACACACAACACTCTCAGTAAGTATGAAAAAAGTCTGAAAATTTCTCAGAAAATATCCAAAACGCGAGTATTGACCTGGAAACAGTGGAAAACAAAAATAATTAGCCAAAAAGTGTGCTTTGAATGAATACCTCAAGCTAAAAGGTGTGTTTTTCTCTTGGGAATCTTGGTCGACCGATCTCATACATATTTTTATGTCTCCTGCTTGGCTGGTACGTGTGACCTGCGGAAAGAACCAGAGAACCACTAGAATCTGAAAATTTAACAAAAATGGAAAGAAAACTATAATTAGAAATTAAGAGGCTATAAATAGCTGTAGAAAACCTTGAAATTTACTGAAACTTCAATCACCAAGGAACTGAATACACCATTGGATTCTCCATTTGTTAGTATGAAATTTCTTGGAAGATGTACCATTGTCGTTGCTTACGCTTCAGATATGAAATAATAAAACGAGAAAAACCTACAACAAAAATATATATGTGATCCAAAACAACAAACAACAATATATATCCAATGTAATAACCTAATATGGAAATACTTTCAAATGAATAATAATATTTATTGATAACATCTGGTGAAGGAGATCTACAAAAAGGGCCTACAAATCACCCTCCGTGGGACGGGTCCTTTGATGTCCTTGATGCTTTAGTAATCGATTCTCTCTCTCAATATGTGAAAAACCCAAAACAATGTGTAGAACTCAAGTGGGAGTTCAAATGCAAGAAAACGATAATGGTGAAGATGATAATGATCATGGTAAAGAATGAGTGGAAAACAATCTTATTTATAACAAAGTATTGGGTTGATCTCGAAATTGGAAAATAATAAAATAATATTGACCAAATCAAGATCTAAACGTTAGGAATACTTTATTATATTTTTTGGAGAGGGAAAAAGTATTGAAAATGGTCAAATATCTTTATTTAAAAATAATTATCAAATAAAATGATTTATTAATTATTTTGCGAGGATTAAGAATGGTGTGAAATTGGTCCACATGGGGTAGTTCAAGCGGCAATGGCCGTGGAAATGAAGTCTCACCAAACTGGAAGTCTTGGGTTCAAATCTTGGGCTACCCTTCCCCCATTGAGGGGTTCTTAATGGACATGTAAATCGGAGAGTCCCGCCCTAGCCTACAAAAAAAAAAAGAATGGTGTGAAATTGAAATAATTATTAAATAGTGATTTAATAATTATTCCAATAATAGAATTAAGGAATAATAAATAAGTAATGATTTGTTTAATTATTCCTAGTTGGTTTAGTCAAATGTGACAATGAATAATTATCAAACAATGATTTAATAATTATTCATAAAAAAAATTAAATAAATAATGATTTATTTAATTATTCTCATGGGGTTTTTTTATTTTCATTTTAATCAGAAATAATTTAATAAAAATGGTTTACTAAATTATTTCCCATGGTGAAAGTGATTTTACTATGGTAAAATTAATCTTACATGGTGTATTTTGATCCACCTGGTTAGAAATGGCTAGGTGGTCATTGTTTGGTGATAACACATACAATAAATAAAATCCAAGTAGTCATACATTATGCTTCAAATGATAAACAGAGGTTTAGGCACTCACAGGTGGGTCCTACATTTGATGTAGATCTAAAGGATCCAAACCCATGCTCTTGCTCCTAATGTATTGACCTGCAACACAAACAAAAAGAAAATGAGCAAAAGAGTAATATCAAAGCATACAAAGATATATGATATATTTGTTCAATAATAATCCAATTGCATAATTAAAAACATGTCACATGAACAATTGATATAGGAATAAAACATGAGTGTCTTTGTTAAGATGTACAAGAAAAAGGTAGTTGTGCAGGTACCTAACCCTTGGTGCATGCACTAAACATAATGATCATCGGGATCCTTCCTTTCAGGGCCACTTAAGGTCTCCTTAAAAAAAAATGTGATAGTGCAAGATAAAGAGGATCATCACTATAACATGGAAAAAAGGCATCCAAAAGAACAGAGATTGCTTAGAAGCACATGGATAACAAAACGGATTGGGGAAATTTTACTAGCATTATGATATAAATGAAAATCATGTATATGGTGAACCACCCAATGTGCGTATGAATACCACCAGAAATTGGTTTGGATGGTTAGGACATGGGCTACAACAGGTGGTTTCTGGTCTAACCCATAAACCCTGTCGAAAATGTGAATTATATATATATAAATATATTTTTAATGTATTTTAAGGCATATGAGGATTTCTTTGGGAGGACCCACATATATATGTGTTTTGTATGTGGACAACTAGTACATGGAATTTGAAAAAATATTTTTAAAGTTAAAGTCAAGTATGCATAGGGGAAATGGGATGTTGCCAACAAGTGCATATAAAGATAAGTTTGTCAAAAGATGCTATAACAATGATCAAACTCGAAATTTTGCAAAGATCATTAGATAAAGTATAGTGTGGAAAAAACCTTAAGTTTTCCTACAAGATGATTTCCAAAACATGATGAAGGCAAGAGGTAAATTGACTTTATTATTCCCTTTGAAATTTTAGTCCAATTTTCATATCTTTTGGTGGTGATATATACAATATTCTTTTTGTTTTTTATTTTTATTTTAATGGAACGATAATTTATATTAAGTGAAAATTTGTGTTTGGAAAGTAGCTATTACATCAAAGTACATCAAAATAAATAGATTTCTTATTGGTTGTTTTAGGAAAAAAAATATTATGCCAAACAGAACCCAAAAATGCTAACATGAGATTACATCTGAACTAGACAACCAAAAGGTAGAAACATTCCAAAAACTTTATATAATCCTACAAGCTTTTACTTCCATACTACTTAGACATAATGAGGAAAAGTAGAAGCATCATGGCAAAAAACCATTCCTATATTCAGAGCTACTTCATTTAGATTCATGACAACTAGTTGAAGGGAGTTGGTAGAAGTACTTGGTGAAGAAGGTTTTGAACGTTTTTGTCCCATAGAGAGCTGAATTTCTTCCAATTTATGACATAGGGTAGTGTTGAGGATGTTGGACCCACCAACATGTAAGGGGATCTCCCTGGTAAGAAGTCCCAATTAGACCTCAGACCGTTTCGTGTAGGAGTCCCAAGAGTGGGTCGTACAGTAATGCCTTGATCGCGATTTCGCACAGAGGAAAGTAAGATAAATCTATTGGTAGAAAGGGTGTGAAAACTACAACAAGTTAAGGAAGGTGCATCAAAGGTTCTAACACACTGAGAGTGAGGCGAGTGCGCCCCTTGGAAACCTATAATAGTATGCGGCTTGGAAGGGGACACACAAGTGAAGATGCATCACAAGCTAGAAAGCAAGTTAGCGAGAAATCCAAAGTGATGGTTAAACCAACAACACATTTCAGAAAGGTTCATACATACTTATACATAATAGTCCATACATGCACGCATAAGCAAAAAAATACATAAATGATTTAGAGTAAACTAGATAGCATAGAATACAATACAACATATGCATGAAATGTGTTGGCTCTGCTATATTAAGTGTAAGTTCCAACCATACAATACATCCATGTTCAACCACTAGTTCCAATAGTGGAACGTTATAGCCATAACCTCCTGCTCCTCCAAAGAGATGTACTAGATCTGCACAGTGGAGAATCCAAGGCTCATTACAATATTGTCCAAGCTTTCTCTAAGATACTCCTATTGAAGCTTGGCTAACCAAAAAACTTTACAATGGGTTATGAGATTCTATTTATAGCAAAGAGTGGGGTGAACCTCGACATTCCCCTTTGTGATAGTTCATCTACCCTCATGAATCTTCATCTACTCTATGACTGATACATCCAACTATTGACACTTGAACTTCCACTAGACACGACGTTACATTACAATGGACATGTGCTCATGTGAGACAAAATGGCTTGAGCAAGCCATGCAAGACATCACTGACACTCATTATGTTGTGGTGAGACCAACAATTTGGCATGCCTGTGATGGTGAAGGTGTTGAGTTGATTCCAATCTTGGTCGTCTGTGATGGTTTGCATGCACCCCATGGTGACATCTTGCTAAAGTGAACTCTTGCCTCCATTGCATTCGAGTGCACTGGTGTGGCTCCTTCATCCAACGCGTCTGCTAGCATTCACATGGTCTTATTGGTGCAACCGAACTGGTAACACACTGATACATAGTGTCTGTGTTGATCTTCTAGTGTGTGTTGGTGGTCATGCACATCAGCTGTCAACTACATGCTCAGCTCCACTCGGACTTTCTTCTTGTCTTCACCTTGGTGAGTGTGCTGAATGGGTTGGATCGAATGCATGTGTACAATGACATGCATGTTGTTGAATCCCTTGCATGTGATCAAAAACACAGCTCACCATGTCTGCTCCATGCCAGTTGCTGGGATGGATCTATAACTTGTACGGGTGCAACTTCATTCGTGAGTGCATGTTGCACCCCCTATTGTTCTTGTTCATGCTGCAACTCATTTGCTTTTCTATGCAGCTCATGTTCTTCCTTGAGTTATTATTTCAGAACATGCAACTCCTTCTTTGTTCCATTCTCTATCTTTGTGTGGTCGTGTCCTCACTTCATAGCTTGAGTCTCCGAGGTTGCTTTCATCATCAGTGGATTTTCTTCAGCTTGCAACTTTGTTCTGCCTCTGTGTTGTCAACAACATTCCTCTTGCATTCATTGCATTCGATATGCTACCTTCAGTTGTTGTTCATGATGCTGCTTGTTATGATATTGTTGTTGTCATATCTTAATGTCCTCATCTATGAACAACTTGATGTCTTCGTGAGTAGGCAAGCTAATAGACACTTTATCGACTGCATCCCCAAGTGTGCTCTGAACGATGTCTTTGACTCTACTCTCCTAGAAACCATTGTACCTGTGTTGCTGAGAGGAAGATGAATACTTGTGATACTTGGAGACATGGAAACACTAATGGCAATAAATCTGTTAGTCGAAAAACCAAAATGAACTTGAGAAATGACTTGCAACATACCTGTGTGACTAATCATGAAGGTCGCACAATTTCTGTCAGGAGACTGACTTCCAAGACAACACAAGGCACAGTCTGGACTGATGGGAGGTTGGCGAATTGTTGGAACTATGCAATGCATAGTCCAGTCTGGCTGTTGACTCCTGGAATTGCATAATGAACAATTCCAACTGGGAGTGACTGCAGGCTTAGGGACTACATTGTGCAATTTTCTGGGCTAACAATCATTGTCCCTCAAAAATTTGCAAAACAGGCTTGGAGGACAGTGCCTGGGTAGAAATGCACATTTCTGGAGAGGAAGACAAAGCCTTCCTTCCCTAGATTACACAATGCTATCTCAGTGAAGGTAGAGTCTGGGCCAAGGTTGGCCAGACTTGCTGACGGACAACTAAAAGAGAATGTGAATGTGAATGCATGGTGATACTGAGTGTAAGCATAAGTGAATGATCATGCATGTAAATGGTGAATGAAATTCAGATAATGAAACAACATTCATGTGAGTGAGGTGATTCGCCCAATTGACGTCCGTTCATGAAAAATAGTTTCATGCATGTGACAGCAATGAGATGTTAATGGAAACTGAAACGGTCCTAGTACAAGCTAGTATGTATCAAAACAACAACAAGTGCTCACTGAAATCAAGCAGACAACGTTCATATGAAACGAAACACAAAAAGAGCCAGAAATGCAACACAAGACATGGAAAGTGGGCTTACCCCAAAACAACTGAGCTGAATGTGCTGACAGCTCCTAGATGCGATGAGGGATGTCAGAGCTACAAGGTTGATATGAGGAATGAGCTCTACGGCATCTGATTGATGAGCTTGGATAAAATCGAGGTTGTGACGCACATGCCACAAATCTAGGGAAAGTGACACTTGTTCGGAGGTTTATGAAATGATCCTTGCATATAACCTCCAACTGCAAAAAATAGATCCATGAAACAAGGGATGTCTTTAGATGCTGCCTTGGGAGAAGTAGCCCATGCATGCAAGTTTGTTTTGCTCGGTCCTGGAGGGAACCAGTCAACTCAACTACACATGCAAGAAACTACTCAACTACTGGGAGAAAATGCGCATTTCTGGCTTGGAGCTCAGTTGGTTGCTCAAAATATTTGCGCAATTTCTGGGTAGAGTAGTTGACTGCTGCCTAGATTTGCACAAATTCTGAGCTGAGCATCCCAGCTGGGAAGGATTGCACAATTTTCTAGGTGAAGCTTGCTTAGAAAAATTGTGCAATTCTAGGGCCCAACAGGCTGCCAGTTAGGATTTCCCAATTTCTGGAGGGAAGGTTGGTTTCCCTCCAGATTTGCACAAATTCTTGAAGGAGCTGCTCAATTTTTTGCTGGACCAAGTCCGAATGAACAACCTATGAGGCGAATGCATCAAGCTTTGATCGACTAGCATCTTTCTGCAAGAAAATCACTGGAGCTTTTGTACTTGACGAAGTAAGACATGTTGTTGTGAAGGTTGGTAGGGAAGCTCCAAAATGAAGATTAAGGCAAGATTTTGGAGGGTGGTTATATCCGCTACAACACTTGGTGACACACTGGTACAAATCCAGCTCTATAAATGGACCTTATTCGTGAAAAGAAATTCTAACACCTCCAGAAGTATTGTTCAGTTCTCAGCTTGTCTTGGTTTCATACTAACTTGATTGTAAGATATAGCATCCACCAAGCTCCTGGTCAATTGACACACATTCCAAGCCAAGTCAACATAGTTGTTTCAATTGGGGTTGAGGGTTGTATTGGTGCACAAGCATTATTGTCGTCTGAATCTTAATTTCATCTTTGGTGTTGCTCCACTGCCAACAGGGCTGGACAGTACTTCGACGGAGTCACATAGGAACACAAGCATGGATCCACTACCAGCAAGCTTGGTCAATGCCCCGGCAGAGTTACTTGCGTCACCTCTCTACACAGGAAGCATTTCTCTTCTTCCGCTTATTCATTTTTCATTTTTTCAAACTTTTTTCACTTTTTCTTTTTTTCATTTTTCATCTTCATAATTGTGCATAACACTTATTCATTTTAGAGGCAGAAGAGGGATCCCGACTTATTGAGAGATGAAGAGTTTGTTCCTACAGAGAAGTAGTTTAATATACCTCTGACATGCATGTTAAGGTTTTTCCCCTCACCTTACACTACTTGACTGAGCTGAAAAGGATTAACCCAAAAACAACCGACTAGAGTACGTGATACTAGTGAGCACGCAAGTGTTGTGTTTTCACCAAGGTTCACTTCGAACAATACGTATTTTCCATTGATGTATCATGTACTAAATGTAACAAGTTCTTCATACATAGGCAAGATGACAGATAACCAAGTAGTGATAGTTGTACAAGCCCTCTTGTACTTTACCCAACTTGTTTCAAGAGTCATACATGGTTTCACACGAAACTAACCTATGAACAAAACAAAGCAAAGCAGAAGTAAAAGAAAAAGAAAAGTGAGTAATCAAACAATCAAGCAAACAATCAAACCAACAAAGCAAGTAAGCAAACAAGCATACAAGCAAACAAACTGAAAGCAACCACTACTCCTACTCCTAAGCTAACTATGCATGGGCCATCTCACGTGAAGTGATACTTCCAATGCAACCACCATCACATTGGTTGACCCACGTTCATGAAGGCATGGTTCATGAACAAGACAGTTGTGCGAACTAGCAAATAAGAAAGATCTAACAGTGAAGACAAACACACTCTGAGTTTACAAGCGACCACATAATAGAGATGAGTGAAAGCGCATGACATGCACCCTGTGGAGTTGGCATGGTGTTGTGCTACACTGCATGCAGATGTTGAGTGTGTGTATTCTCTTCACTATGACATGCAAGAAAATGTGAGAAAGGTAGACCACTTATGTTGTGCATGTGTGCTTTCTATGTAAGATTCCTCCAACGCATGAGCGATGGGATTGTGTAGATCGAGTGGAGGAAGAAAAATATGGGTTTTTGGTTGATCTTCAATGCAAAAGTAGAGAGTGATGAGTAGCCTTGAGTGTTTCAACAATTTTCTGACAGGAATTCAAACCAACCTCAAGACAACGAGGGCCTGACATAACCATCAGCTCACGCTAAAGCGCCTTGACATTTTGCGGGGTTTCGACTTCATTGATAGATATATCATTGTACACCAGTGTCTTAGATAGATTAATAATGATTGAATCAACATCGTGGTCAGATGAAAAAGTAGAGAGATCATGACAGCCAAGTTCAGAAAATTCAAGATGTTTTCAGCATCCTCCTGATTTGATGAATCGGGCAGAGGGGTAGATGAGAAGCAAATATGTTCACCCTCTGTGTTTTTAGAAATGACATATGATAGATTGGACAAATTTCTGAAGGAATATGTGTCCTCTCCACACAGTGATGATAGAATGACATCCGACATGTCCAGTGAATGATCAAAAGTAGAAACATCCGGAAATGGGTTTTCATAGGGGAAATCAATAGTGGCAGAATCACAAGGGATGTTAGGATGAAGTCAATGAGGTGCAGCTGGAAGGGGTTCATCCTTCACCGTGGGTTCTTCTTTAGATTCCCACACACACTCATCACGAATGATGGCATAGGTTGGCTACATAACACCAACTCCGCCAACAAATTGATCCTCTTTCACAGCAGGTGAGGATTTCGGAATGGGAGAACATAAGACAGTACAATCTGGAGGATCAACAGAATGTGAGGACAGAGGTCAAGGGAACAAATCCACGTGAAAACCAACATGATTGTAAACCAAATCTGCACAGATATCCAAAACAGGTGGGGTGGGAGGATGTGACAATTCAACAGAGGTGTGTGCATCATCTCCCACATCACTCCATGATGGTGGAGCTATTTGATGAGGTGAAGGGGGATAGTCACTTGTGACAACGACTGTGACTTCTTGTGATTTCACACCTCCATCATCGAAGTGTGCTAAGTGGGGTTCGAATATGTGAATAAGATACTCATATCTTCCAAAAAGAAATTCCCAATCAATTTCATCTTCAGGAAATCGGTCTGCAAGATTAACAAAGCATGTGTAAAAATGATCAATGGAATCATCGGGTGCTTTTCATAATTTTAGAATTTCTTGATCAAGTGCTTCATGGTTAAAGTGATTGAAAGCATAGTCTATCTCTGCGACCAAATGAACAAGAGAATGAATAGATTTTTCAGGCAGCATGGCACACCAATACATTAGGTGCCCTTGAAGCATGTAGATGCACAAGGCGCAACTCATGTATTCTTAAAAGAATCCATGTCTTTCACATGAGCCTATAACACTGACCCCAAGCCTAACCAATGTTGTGTAGCCTCCACCATCATATGCTTTATGAGACAAGTTATCCGAGAGCTTTTACGAGATAGTGAAATCGTTTCCATAAGACATACATTCTGGAAGAACAACTCGGTAGTTAGTCATGATAGATGTGTAGAGATTCAAGACAGATGTGAAGAATCAGCTTGTCATCTAGCCGTCCTAGCACCAAAATGTTGATGGTGCTGGACCCACCAACATGCAAGGGGATCTCCCTAGTAAGAATTCCCAATTAGACCTCATACCATTTGGTGTAGGAGTCCTAGCAATGGGTCGTAAGGTGATGCCTTGACCGCGATTTGGCACAGAGGCAAGTAAGATAACTTTGTTGGTAACAAGGGTGTGATAGCTCCAGCGAGTCAAGGAAGGTGCATGAGTGGTTCTAACACACTGAGGGTGAGGTGAGTGTGCCCCTTGGAAACTTGTAATAGTACACAACTTGGAAGGGAACACACGAGCGAAGATGCATCACAAGCAGGAAAGAAAGTTAGCGAGCAATCCAAAGTGATGGTTAAACCAACAACACATTTCAAAAAGGTTCATACATACTTATATAGAATAGTTCATACATGCATGCATAAAAAAACAAATACATATATCATTTAGAGTAACTATATAGCATAGAATACAATACCACATATGCATGAAATGTGCTCACTCTATTATATTAAGTGTAAGTTCCAGTCATACAATACATCCATGTCCAAATACTAGTTCAAATAGTGGAACGTTATAGCCACAACCGCCTGCTCCTCCAAAGAGATGTACTAGCTCTGCGCAATGGAGAAGCCAAGGCTCATTACAATACTGTCCAAGATTTCTCTAAGATACTCCTATCGAAACTTGGCTAACCAAAAGCCTTTACAATGAGTTATGAGGTTCTATTTATAGCAAAGGGTGGGGTGACCCTTGACATTCCCCTTTGTGACAATTTATCTACCCTCATGACTCTTCATCTACTCTATGACTGTTACATCCAACTATTGACACTTGAACTTCCACTTGACACAATGTTACATTACAATGCACATGTCCTCATGTGAGACAAAATGGCTTGAGCAAGCCATGCAAGACATTGGTGTGGCTCCTTCATCCAACTCGTCTCCTAGCATGCGCATGGTCTTCTTGGGGAAACCGAACTGGCAACACATTGATGCACAATGTCTTTGATTATCTTCCAGTGTGTGTTAGTGGTCATGCGCATCAACTGTCAACTACATGCTCAACTCCAGTTAGATTTTCTTCTTGTCTTAGCCTTGGTGAGTGTATTGAATGGGTTGGATCACATGTGTGCACACAATGACATGCATGTTGTTGAATCCCTTGCATGCAATCAAAAATACTGCTCACCAAGTCTACTCTGTGCCAGTTGCTAGGATGGATCTATAACTTGTACAGGTGCAGCTTCATCCGTGAGTGCATGTTGCACCCCCTGTTGTTCCTATTCCTACTACAACTCATTCACTTGTTTGTGCAGCTCATGTTCTTCCTTGAGTTGTTGTTTCAGCACATGAAACTCCTTCTCTGTCCCATTCTTTTTCTTCGCATCGTCACCTCATAGCCTGAGTATCCAAAGTTTCTTTCATCATCAGTGGATCTACTTGAGCTTGCAACTTTATTCTGCCTCGTTGTCAACAACCTTCCTCTTGCATTCGTTGCATTTACTATGCTTCCTTCAACTATTATTCATGATGTTGCTCGTCGTGATGTTGCTTCCTTCATATCTTGATGTCCTTGTCTACAAACAACTTGATGTATTCGTGAGTAAGTAAGCTCATAGACACTTGATCGACTGCATCCCCAAGTGTTTTCTAAACGCTGTTTTCAACCCTGATCTCCTGGAAACCATTGTACATGTGTTGTTGAGATGTAGATGAACATATGCCATACCTGGAAGTATGGCAACACTCATGGCAGGTAATTTGTGAGTCTAAAACCAAAATGAACTTGAGAACTGACTTGTAACATACCTGTGTGACTAATCATGAAGGTATCACAATTTCCACCGGGAGGTCGGGAGGCTAACTGCCAAGACTGTGCAAGGCATAGTGTGGGTTGTTGGGAGGCTGACTAGTTGTTGGAACTACGCAATGCACAATCCAGTCTGGCTGTTGTATGCTGGAATTATGCAATGCGTTATTCCAGCTGGGAATGATTGTAGGCTCAAGGACTGCATTGCATAATTTTATAGGCCAACAGTCACCGTCCCTCAAAAATACGCAAAACAGTCCTAGAGGATAGTACCTGGGTAGAAATGCATGTTTCTAGAGAGGAAGATAGAGCCTTCCTTCCTTGAATTATGCAATGTTATCTCAGTGAAGGTAAAGTCCAAGCCAAGGTTGGCCAGACTCGCTGACGGACAACTGAAACTGAATGTGAATGAGAATGCATGGTGATACTGAGTGTAAGCATAAGTGAATGTTCATGCATGCAAACGGTGAATGTCATATTCAAAAAATGCAACAACATGCATGTGAGTGAGGCTAGTTGCCGAATTGACGACTATTCGTGAAAAACAATTTCATGCATGCGACAACAGTGAGATGTTAATGAAAATTGAAATGGTCCTAGTACAAGCTAGTATGTATAAAAACGATAGGAATCTTTCACTAAAATCAAGTAGACAGTGTCATACGAAGCGAAACACAAAAAGTGCCAGAAATACAACACAAGACATGGAAAGCAGGATTACCCCAAAACAGTTGAGTTGTATGTGCCGACAACTCCTAGATGCGATGTGGGATGCCAGTGTTGCATGGTTTATGTGAGGAATGATCTTTGCAGTGTTTGGTGGATGAGCTTGGATAAAATCGATGTTGTGACACGCATGCCACAAATATAGGGAAAGCGACACTTGGTGAGAGGTTTCTGAAACGATCCTTGCATGTAACCTCCAACTACCAAAAATTGATCCTTGAAACAAGGAATGACTTTGCATGTTGCCTTGGGAGAAGTAGCCCATGCATGCAAGTCTATTTTTCTCAGTCCCAAAGAGAACCGGTCAACTCAACTGCACATGCAAGAAACTGCTCAACTTCTGGGAGAAAATGCGCATTTCTAACTGGGAGCTGGGCTGGCTACTCAAAAGATTTGTGTAATTTTTGGGCAGAGCAGTTGACTGCTACCCAGATTTGCACAAATTATGGGCTGAGAAGCCTAGATAGGAAGTCTTGCATAATTTTCTGGGTGATGCTTGCTCCGCAGAATTGCACAATTCTGGGGCCCAACAGGCTGCCAGTCAGGATTGCAGGTTTCCCTCCAGATTTGTGAAAATTCTTGAAGGAGCTGCTCAGACTGTTGTTGGACCAAGTCTGGATGAACAACCTATGAGGGGAATGCATCAAGGTTTGATCTACATGTTGTCTTGCTGCAAGAAAATCAATGGAGCTTGTGTATTTGACGAAGCAAGACATGTTGTTGTGAAGGTTGGTAAGGGGGCACCAAAAGGAAGCTTAAGGAAAAATTTTGGAGGGTGGTTGTAGCCACCACAACAGGTAGATACTTCCTCTTCTAAATTTTTTATAAAATTGTGATGTTCTATCAGGATTTCCATAGATGAATTTAGGCTAGAAACCAACTAATTGTGATTAAGTTGGAGAGCAAGGATTTCATCCTATATTTTTCACATTGTTCATGTAGAAGATCATACTGGGCTCCCAAACCACCTTCCTTATTCATGTTTATGAAGTCGTGAGCAATAAAATCATTCTCAACCTCCTTATGTTCTAAGTTACACTATTGTATTTTTCTTCAAGAGAAAGCAAAAAAAAAAAATCCCTTTTTTACAATTCGTAGAATGGTAGTTATGCCAACTAAAACACAAGATAAAGCGCACTTTGAAACCTCGGCCAACCAAGTTGTGTTGCATTTTCCAGGAGTTGTAAATTCAACCCCCAATTTCAAAACATATTCATAAAGGTGGACTGAAGCCCAAACCAGAATAATCATATAACAAACACAATGCATGCATTTAGAAGTATAGACAAAATAATAAATAAGAGATAAGATTCGAGATGTTGCACCAAGTGTTACAATAGATTCAATGTGCTCAATTGAGAGATAATTATTAATATATTGTAGAGCTCTTGAACCCCCGATTGACCATAGATCCAAAATTGGAATGAATTCTTTAAAAAAATTAGATGTAGTATACGATCATTTCCATGCTTTTCTTGCCAATGGAATGTTTCCCAATTGCTTAGCACAAGTAAGTTGATATTGAACTAATTCAAATTTCTCTTGCATAAACCCATAGTTATCATGAATATTAGAAAATTCCACCTACTAGGGTATGTAACATCAGTGGAATTAACAGAGTACACATTTCCACCCTACAGTGAAAATATGTAACATGAGCCACATAAGGCACAACCTGTGAGAACAATTCAGAATCCATTGCCACCTTCCCATATTATGCTTTTTGTTGCATTCTTGATACAGGGAAAGGATCCATCAAATAGGGCCAAAATTTCACTTCCATTCACCTTTCCTTTGAATTCACCTAATGGGAAGTGCTTTGTATCTATAAATTGTTAAAATATGTGTCATATAATATAGTTCCAACGTGAGCCACCTGAATATATTGGAAAGTACATGAGAGTTAGAAAATGGCTTGCATTCTTTCACCCACCAAAACCTTTCCTTCAAATATATCAAGGATCATGCAAGAAAGTAATCCTAAAGATGAAAAATATGTGCTGCGATCTTCTCTTTGCTATAAAAATTTCCTCCATGATTGTCTTCTCTATGTTAAAAATTTATCCATTGCAAAGTGGTTAGGGGAATGAGATGAAATAATGCCTAAGTAATTGTTGTAGTGGCTACAACACCCTCCAAAATTTTGGCCTGTACTCAAATTTTAGAGCCTACTATTGATCCTATGATCGATCTTTCTTTATTCACTTATTGGTAAGCTAATGATCTCAAGCTCCCCTTTCCGATATTAAGAGTCGTCCACTCTTTTATCTTTCTACAATATGTGTCATCTTTGGGGATGGGGATTATCTCTTGTTATGCAAAGGGAATTTTGTTTTGCTTCAATGGGAAGTCTTCCCAGCCCCCCTTAGCATTCAAAACTGCACAGTGGTTTCCTCTAGTTTCCTTCCCTCAGCCAGAACCCAATGTCTCCAAAAACTATGCAATTTTTTCCCTCAGGTGTCTTGTTTTCCTTGCATCCTGAAACTATGCAGAGGTGTCCTCCCAAAATATCATCCTATAGCAGTGCATTGCATCCTAAAAGTACACATTTTGTCCCTCAGCTGCTCATTCTTCCTTGCATCCTGAAACTGCGTAGATGTGTCCTCCCAGCACCTCATCCCATAGTAGTCACTGCTCCCTGAAATTGCACAGATGTGTCTCTTAGTGATCACAAGAAGGATGCCATGCTAGAGGACTCTAAAGGAGATGAGGAGGAAGATAAGCAAACCATGGAACTTAAGGTATGATAAATGATCGGTACCACATGAAGACTCCATATGATGCATAACCCTTTGGAGGGAAGGAATATGTACACTGATGAACCATGGCAAGACGATGAATGAGATGAATAATGATTCCACATGTTGGAAGACTTACTTACAGCTGGACGGTCGAGTTAAGCACATCCAAGCGAAAGAGAAAAGAACACATGCATATAACCATCTTGCAATACTAATACCATTGAAAACTCCATAGCATCAAACCATGTAGAGGAGAAGAGAAACCACACCCAAGAGTACATCCACCACTTAGGATCGTAGCAACTTGAGATGGACACCACAACCAACCATTACATGTCATTAGTGTCATGTCAAGTTGTGTCATGATTTGTCAAGGCCACATCACTACTATGGGTCGTATTTGTTGTAACTGAATGTAATGTAAAGTGGACATCCAATGGACACACACATGAAGATGAAGGGCCATGTCAATTGAAGAGTTATAGGAATTTGAACAATCATGAGGTAGTCCAAGAGTCATAAGGGTCAAGCATCAACCTTGGCTATATATATATCCCTCCCATTGTATGAGAAAGGACTTTTCACCTTGGCTCCTACCACATAGCCTTTAGAGTAGACAAACAATTCTTTGAGGAGAAAGGAATGGTTCCAATGTCCCACTATTGGGTCTAATGCTATATGGTGTACAAATGTGTCTTGGGAATTTTTCTTAATTCAGAAGCTTATTAAGGCAAGCATGTTTTCATGCATGTTTTGTAGATGTTTGTAAGACTATTCTTTCGACATTTGTAATCCATGTTTTTTTCACTTGTACTAAGATAGTTGAACTAATTCGGTTATTTTAGTACTTACATTGTTGGGAATGTGCTAGATTGGTTATCACCGCTATCTCATCCTTGTGGACAACTCTGCGAGGTACTAAACAAACCACCTTTGTGTATTGATTATCACCACTGTCACATCCTTGTGGAATACTCCGCAAGATACTCGACATACCATATTTTTTTATTTATTATTTATTTATTTATTTTAATGACCACCACATCCATGTGGAATAATCCACTAAGTGGTGTACGTGTTGCCCTTGCACTTTGGTTTTAACGACTACCACATCAGCTATGGACTATTTTGTTGGATGCTAGATAAACCTTTCCAGTTTGCGTGTGTCTCTTCCTGGGTGGTACTATTACCTCTCACTTAAAGGCTCACTTTGCTCTCCTCCTTCGCAATAAGAGAACAGAGACACAATTTACATTACGCACTCACCAAACACACTTACCTTGTTGTTTGAAGATACCAGTGTAACACAGCCATGTGCTAATAGCTAGAGCCAAGGCATATCTCTAAGATGGAAATCGAGCCTTTATACTAGATGGTACTCCTACACCAAATGGTGTGAAGTCTAGTTGGGACCTCATACTGGGGATATCCCTTGAATGTTGGTGGGTCCAACACCATCAAAATTTCTAACACTAGAAGGAGCACTAGATGACAAGTTGTTCCCATTGAGTCTAGTTTGAATATCTTAATTTTAAAATGGCTGTTCCCGAAATCATAATCTTGAGATGTTTTTCCAAAGATCTTAATTATACCATCCCTGTAGAACTCATTCATGAAATGTTTGAACTTAAGCTCGATGGTGAGGGTGAATCAACTTTTTTCTAACATCTCTTTCAAGTTGTCCATTGTTGTTTTTGTAACAAAGTAGGTTTTGAAGATGTCAACGCTAAATTACTCACTCTCACATACGAAGGTCATATTAAGAAATGGTTTCATACATTATCCATTTCTTCTATCCATTCGCTCGCTTAGCTTACCAAGATGTTGTGTAAAGATTTTGATAATTACAACCACCAAGATGTTTGTAAAAGAATATGTTGTTTAAGAATGGAGTCTGATGAATCAGTTGAGGACTTTGCTAAGAGGTTCCTGATGGGCCTCATCATTGGGTAATTATATGGGCCTTAATTCACCTCCTAGCTTAGTCAAATCAACTATTCTCATAACTTATTGCATACTTTTGATTATATTGTGTTTATGAGATGAGTTAGAGTTGGATATTTTGCTTTGTGGTCCAATGTGCATTTAATGTGGGATTAAAGGAGAAAAGCAAGGAATTTTGGCAAAGACCAAGGTCAAAACTCGAATGGGACAAGGGAGAGAGATTATAGGAGGTAAATCCTCCTCATTTAATACCCCTCCATTCGAATATTCCTCCATTAGCTCGGAGTGCAAACATCCAAATCATGAGGACTAGAAGGTAGCTGTGCAAGTGAAAGACAAAGCACCAGTTTATCTCGAGTTTGGGGGCCGAGCCTCCCTAATTTTAAGGAAATAATTGGAGACTTCATATGTATAAGTAGAAGAGGCCTAGGACCTAAGTAGGATTCACATTTTTTATTGTAAACCTCTACTCTATTTTTCAAGCTGCAAGACTTGTGACAATTCTTCTAATGCAATCTGTTGTTTTGGTAATAAGAATGAGTTTTGTTTTAAGCCAGCACTGAGTTAACTCAGAGAGCTGAAGATCTTGGGTTAGGGCCCAACCCTAGTACCCAAGGCTCCTCTTTATTGTACATGTATGCTTAGTGTAGATTCATAGCTTAGTTGTTAGTTTGCTTAGTAGATGCATTTCCATTACAAGTATTGTAGATCAGATTGGTTGTGTGATAGTTTTCTTCCACTTGTGCCTTCTTTCAAGTAGTAGGTTAGGAAGGAGAAAAAGAATCACCACAAGGTTTTCAGCAGGTGTCTTGGCCTCACAACCTCCCTCTGGGACCATGACTTGAGGGAGGGACCCTTCAGCAGCCTCAAAAACACATATTTCTAGTTCTTTTATGAGCTTTGGAGTTTGCTGTCTTTAATTAGTAGTTGGTTAATGTTGCAAGGAATATTTCATTTTCATCCTTTTCCATCTCCATTTCTACAATAATATCTCACTCATGCTTTCATTCCCTTCAAAAACTTTCTTCATGCATAATATAGGTAGTTGATTCATGCTTTTCTAGTTTATGAAAAATGTATCTTGTTGCATAGTTCTTTTTGGAAAACACACATTTTTTATGCAAATAAGGTACCTGAGGAGGAGACCAAGACTTCATAAATAGTAGCCACCTTCCACTTCATCCACCTTAGCCATCCCTTGTTTCACCATCACCCTCACTAGTTTTTCTTCATTTTTCATTGAAATTTCCCTAAACACATTGAGCGAATCTAGCCATCTCTTATCTTGGATATTGACTCCTGAGTGCTCCTAGACCTTCTAACACTCCATTCCACCCATCACACACCTTTCCTAAGCTTCCCAACACCTCAAACACCTCACAATTAGCTCTCGGCTATATCTTGTAGGTTTCCTGTAATTCCTACAACATCATCTTTTAGGTTTCTAGTACATCCTGTAGGTTTTCCTGAAACGGCCTGTTTTGAGGCTAAATTGATGGGAAACCTTTAGGAAGTCACAAAAATCCTCCTAGGACCCCTCCACACCATCCAACCACTCCATAAACCTTCTAATCATCCTCAAACACCTTCCATCCACCTGTCACATCCACAAAACAATTAGTTTCCATACTTGATTTTGCCTGAGAAACCAAAAAATGAAAACAAATTTAGTTTAGTTTCTTTGCTTGCACATTGGTATGGTTTGATACTTTTTACTTCTGCAACTTATATAGTAGCATTTGTTTATTGTTGATTTAGCAATTCTGCTTAGCATAGCTTCTTAAATGGTTAACTAGGGTATGGTGTGGTTTAGCATTACATGTTGGCCTTTTCCATTATTGTAATAGAGTAACTCTCTTAGAGTAGATTTTCCCTTCTTCCATCAAATAATAAATCTTCTTATAACTCTATAGAAATCTAGCTTGGAACCCCAGTGGTCTCTCGCCAATTGAATAGTGACAATAGGCAGAACCATCACTTTTACTTGTGCATACAACACTATCACCTCCAAGCTTATATGAACCCTGGGTTGATAAATAAAGATGGTAGCCCATGAGTTGCAACATTCTTACTGCAATACTGGCACTCATCACTTTTTGGCACCATTTTCGAGGAGGTGTCTGAGTAGAATGTGATTATTGCTTTGTTTTCTTCTATTTCTTGTCTTCAATATTCTTCCATTAGTTTATTTCTGGAAAAGTAATCTAGTTGTTTCCTTTCTTTCAATTTTCATTATATGCTTTCCTCTCCATTCTACAAGTATGGTTTATATTCAAACTAGCTTTTTCATTTTGTCAGTAATTTTCATTGAATCAACAATTTCAATTCTATAAGTACTTTCCAAGTTTTAAAAAGAATACAAAACCAAACCAAAAATATTTCCTTTAATGCCCCGTAGGAATAGGGACAACTTCGGAAAATTTTTGCCAAATACCCCCACTACATCCAACAGCCAACCTTCTCTCTTCTTCGATGGCTATGAACTGGAGGAAACCTTAGGTGAGAAACCTAACATATTTGAAGAAACTTCAAGGGAAGAAGAAGAAGAAGAGGAACCCATTCCTACTGAGCTAATGGTTGAAAACCGAAATGACAGGGGGAATAGAGAGAGAGTTGAGGGCGCCTTCCCCATCAAGAAAACCAATGGGGACACTAAGATGAAAAATATAAGCCCCTCTGCCCTACCTCATTTCCATGGCCTGACCACAAAGGACCCTGACACTTTCCTGTTTGAGTTTTTTGTTATATGCCAAACCTATGACTATATAGATGATAAGCAAAAGTTAAAACTATTTCCATCTACCCTCAAGGATGCAGCATTGCGCTGATCCTAGGTTTACATGGAGATAGCATCACAACTTGGGCTCATATGTAGCAGGCCTTTAACAACAAATGTCGGGACTACTATCGGTCAAAGGATACTAAAGAAGAAATTTTCAGGATGACCATAGGCCATGATGAATCCTTAGAAGACTATGAAGAAAGATTCTAGCTCAGTTACAAAAGGGCCAGGTGCACACTTGACCCTGAGTCACTAAAGTTGGTCCTGCTTAGGGGAGTAAGAGAATATCTTCTAGATACCTTACATTTGTTAGCAGGAACAAATATCTACTAATTACCCTATGAGGATATCAAGGTTGTCTTCAGAAACCATTCTAGGGAAGCCATGAAAAAGGTTAGGGGTAGTCAACCTATGGCTAGTACATCACCTTCCAACTCATCCATCAAGGGTGAAATTGGAAACATGCTGGAAGATTTCAAAAGTGAGATGCTTCAAACCCTTGCCATGCAACTGGACACCATGAAAATTAAAAGGAAGCAGGAGGAAGCAAAGAGAGCCTTAGCCATCTTCTATCCTAGATGCACCAGGAGGCATCCTAGGAATGAATGTTCGTTGAATTCTATTGAAATTTTCTTGGTCTATGAGGAAAATCATTGAGAAGCTTTGCTATATTAACCAAAGGAGACCTCATGGGCCTAGACCATACTAGCTAGGCATGCAAGGGTCATCCCATTCATATTACAACCCCAACCAAACCACAACTATACCTTCTTGGGGACCCCCTGCTCATCCTTCCTGGTCTACACCCCCTCCTTGGTCCTATGCATCTCAATATCATTCCCGGCTAGCCAGCCAGTCATTTCAACCTTATGCTCTGCCACAACCTTACTGGAATACACCACTCTAGGGGTGGAGGCCCCAATACAACAATGCTCCAGCGCTATTTCCTCCACCACTTACCCAACCGTAGCTCCTACACTCTGCTCCACCCCAGCCAAATTTGAACCCGAACAATAGGCAAGCTCAACAATTATATAGTGGAGAGACATCATATCCAGCTTATGTTGTGGAAATCCAAGAGATTAACCTGAGATTGGGAAGATTTCTCTTAGATAACCAACATCCCCCTCCACTTAGGGAGCTTGAGGAAGAAATAAAGGAAAGCAACCTTAAAGTATATCCACCCTTTCCTGAGAGATTAGCCCAACCACTCCATCCTACCCCATAAGAGATTGAACTTCTAAGAAAATTGAAAAATCTATGTGTAAAGATCCCCCTTCTCCAAGCAATAAAATATGTTCCCATTTATTGTTATGTAACCAGCTCAAGGAAAAGATAGAAAATATAGATCAACGCCTTAGAATTCAGCCTCTTCTAGGGGGCAACCTCCTTTACATTACATAAATGAACAATTCTTGGATGATTCAAATGAAAAAACCTCCTTTCTATATATAGGAGTCTAAGGAGTCACAACATAACCCAGCCGACCTAACAATAATAATATAAAGCCACAAAAATAATAATAGAGGGATTCTATGGGGCACAGTAATAACAATATG
>APFE030427512.1:0-39367 GCA_000404065.3 Pinus taeda
TTAAAAGAAGGGGAACGGAACACTAAATTTTTCCACCGCTCTACCATTCAACGCAAGATGTGTAATAATATCAACTTTCTCCTTAGCTCAACAGGAGAAAGACTTGAGTAGCATCAAGCCATAGAAGCTGAATTGGTCTCTCATCTCAAATTGGTGGTGTAGGAAGACCAGTTAGACAGGCGACCAACAATTAACAAAATCCTGCAACACATACCAAAGCTAATCACAGAGGAGCACAATCAACTTCTTCTTTGCCTTGTCACTCTTATGGAAGTTGAACAGGCTGTCCTCCAAAACAAGGAATGTAAAGCTCCAGGTCCCGATGGCTTCACATCGAACTTCTTCCATCATTTCTGGGATTTGATCAAAGATGAGATCTGGCAATTAGTGGAGGAGTCTATATCGATGCATTGGATTCTCCCATCTCTTAATGCCACTTTCATAACCCTGATTCCCAAGGAGGACCAAGTAGCCAAACCCGAAAAATTTCACCCCATCGCCCTCTACAATGTCATACAGAAGTTTATCTCCAAAGTTATTGCCAACATGTTAAAGCCACTTCTTCCTTTTCTCATTTCTCCCGAGCAAACTAGTTATGTGGAGGGGCGACAAATCCTTGATGCCATCATTCTCACTCATGCGATCATGCATTCTCTGAAGAAAACTAAAAAGCCAGGTACGCTCCTTAAGATTAATTTATCAAAATCTTTTGACAAACTTAACTAGAATTTCATTCAACAGATGCTAGCAGCTTTTGGTTTCAACTCTCCTTGGATAAGATGGGCCATGAGCCTGATCTCCTCTTAATTTTTCTCCATCCTGGTTAATGGTATCCCTTCTCATCGCTTCTCCCCCTCTCATGTCATTCGTGAGGGCGACCCCCTGTCCACTTTTCTCTTTGTTCTCATGGAAGAGGGGTTGGGTTGTTTGATCATTCATTCCCTACATTCGCATCAACTCCGTGGCATTTCCGTTCATGAAACCCCGACTCACACCCACCAGCAATTTGTGGATGATACTATCATGTTTGGTCATCCCTCTGCCCAAGAAGCCTCCACCTTCAAGAGCTTGCTTGATTTGTTTGCCGAAGCTTTAGGAATGACTGTCAATGCCTCCAAGTCGCAAATCTTCTTCTTTAACACTACCTTGCTCATTCAGCATCACATTGCTAGAATCCTCAGTTTCTCCATTGCCAAGCTCCCCGCCAAGTACCTTGGAGCACCCTTGATTGTCTCAGCACTTAAGCACTCATCTTGGAGATCTCTCTTAGACAAACTCGAAGCTAAATTATCCTCCTGGAATTTTCACCCCTTCAACCTCCCTAGCAGACTTATTCTGGTCAAGACTGTCCTTCAAACCATGCCCCCTTATCTCTTCTCGGTCCTAGCGGCCCCGAAATGGGTCCTTAAGCAGATCAAATCTCTTTAGCGCAATTTCTTATGGGGAGCATCTGGAAAGAACAAAAAATGGGCCTTGGTCAAATGCAACACAATCTTCAAGCCAAAGTCAGTGGGAGGGTTGGGACTCCACGACCCTCAGCACAACAATGCTATCATGGGGGCTAAGATCTAGTGGCAATGGCTATCCTCCCCCTCTACCCCATGGGCGAGACTCTGGAATGCAAAATATGCCAACCACAGATCCCATTTAGAGCTCATTCGACTATCTAATGTGGAAGTAGGCTCACTGATTTGGAACGCTGCCAAACAACACAGTCTGCTTATTCAAGAACATAGTTTCTAGGAGGTCTACAATGGTCGTACAACTAGGTTCTGGACAGACTTGTGGCAACAAAAACCCAAGCTCCTCTCAACCATCAATCCACCTCTACAAATTGATTTGATAGCTCGTTTGGATGCCATAGTTCACCAATTCTAGGAGGAAAACCAAGTTCAGGGGCACAGGAACTGGAAAATGGCTGCAGGTTGCTTGAACAACCAGCAAGGTCAAGCTCATCCAACACTAGAAGTAAAACTAATCAGCAGGAAAATCAGATACACAGACAAGCAGGATGTCCTTCGCTGGGGACACTCCCCCAAATGCAAGTTCACCACTCAGGAAGCCTATGCACTAATGACCCAGACTCTCGACCCTCTTGACCCCATCTAGAAACAGTTGTGGTCGTCGCAGCTTTGGTTGAAGGTCTCCTCGTTTTTACGGTTGCTCTTTCACAAGAAAATCCTCACATGGGATAACTTAATGAAGAGAGGCTTCACTGGGCCTTCCAGATGCCACAACTATAATAATCAAGAGGAGACCATTCAACATCTTATGTTGACTTCCCTTTGGCTACCTTCTTCTGGGAAAGTGTTAGCTCCAAGTGCAGAAGGGATGGTCGACAGTCTAAGGACTTAAATACCATCATACGTAATTGACCAGCGGCACCCTATCGTTGCAACATCCTCAACTCTCTCTGGAGGCACATTCCAGGCCACATCTTATGGCATATCTGGAAGGAGAGGAATAGGAGGATCTTCAAGAATCAGTTAGCCCCTCCGGAAATCCTCTGGTTAAATTACTGCAGCAATCTCCAGGAAACCTTAGTGCTACAAAATGGCAGCAGGAAGACCTCCCTTCTCTGCCCCTAGAGCAACAAGTCTGGAACAACTGGCAGTTCAAGCTCAATCTACATCTCGAGTCGATTGATCGAGAAGTCCTGAAGACAAATTCTAATGCTAAATGGGTCTCCCCCCCAGATGGTGTCATAAAGCTTAACTTTGGTGGCGCCTCCAAAGGAAACCCTGGGGAGGCAGGCTTTGGGGGAATTTTTCGCAATAAAAAAGGGGATTCTATGCTCGTTTACTATGGCTATATAGGATGGGATACCAATAACTATGCGGAACTAGAGGGTCTTTGGCAAGGTATGCAGCTAGCCCAGCTCCATAATTTTTTCCCTATCGAGACTGAGGGTGAGTCCCAAATCCTCATCAACATGATTAGTAAGATCCTCTCAAGCTCCCCACCCTCTAAAGTAGTCGACAGTTGGAGGCTCATGGCAAGATTGGATCTCATCACTGACTACTTACTAGAGCACAGAGCCATTTACCTCAAGCACACTAGAAGATCTGGCAACAAAGTGGCAGATCTTCTGGCCAACAAAGGGGTAACGAACGTCCAGACCCTCTTTGTAGGGCCCCTCTCCAGTCTCAATGACAACAATCTCCTTCAGGAATGCACTCAACTGGTGTAGCAGGACAACTTCACACCAGATGCGGATGGATATTGAAATGATTGGGGTTACAATCCAGCAGGTGGGCGCGTGGCAAGCCCACTGGTTTGCTTGCAGTAAGCCTGTACTCAACTCCAGAACCACTAAGTTTATGGTCCGTCACCCTACGTGACATTTATGTCGGTGGGGAGGCCGAGACACCAACAAATTTAGCATGAATGCTCCATACCCTTTGTCCCCGTCCTCAGTTGCGCTCTCTGGTGTTTTGTTTTGGAGTTGTGGTGCTCTTCCAGGCTCTATGTCGAGGCAGCTCTTGCCTGTTGGTTCTTGTTGTTCACCAGAAGCAGAGGTGCACAGCCTCCACACCACTGTCAGAAAACACTGACCACTAGTCTGCTGCATTAGCTTCATCCTTGGTTACCATCACTCACACAGTTCATTCTGTGCTTGGCGCAACCCTTCCCTGTTTGACTTTCGCCTCCACATTCCTCTGTTGAGGTCCTCTCTCAATTTCTCCTACTCTCATGACTTCTGTGCAGCGATTCCTAAGCTGAGACATCGTATGAGATGCTGCCAGGGTGGCTCCAGGCCTAGTCGCTCCCCTCCCCCTTCCTCTCACTTGTTCTTCACTCGCAATCTTAGTGATAATGCTCCCCGTCGCCTTCATGTAAGTGGTCAATTTCAATGCCTTCCTCCCTCCCCGAGCACTGTCATCGCTGCCTCCCACCACTACCTCAAACCTTGACCTATGATCGTTGCCTCTCCCCTACACTCTACGCCTCCCATCAGCTCGTAGGCCTCTCCTCCAGCTCCACCTATCTCTCTGCCCGTAGATGAAAATCATCCTCGTGTGGTAGGTGAATGCAGCTGAGGGCCTCTCCAGGCCACTGGGACGAATGCAGGTGAGCGTGATGTGATGGATTACACTCTTCCAGATCCTGCTCCTGATGACAAAGAAGGATGGGGATGCAGATTTGATGAGGAATCGCCCTTGGGTGACTATGGAATCTAAGCGATTCTACTTTTCCTCGCCTCCATGTTTAGTATTTTACGCTTTTTGTTGGTTTGTATCCTTCGTATATTAGCTTGCCCAAACTGATCTTGGTAGATAATTCAGTCTCAAAACTATGTATGAGTGAGTTTCCCCTGGCGGGCGGCTCGGTTTTTGGTTCACTGTTGTTAAGACAAGGCTGGTTTCCTCTTGCGAGGCAGCTCTTAAATGCCTCTCGAGCTGGTTTCCCCTTCCAGGGGGCTCATTTTCTGCTATGTTGCTGACTTTATGGCAGCACTCTGATGCCTAGAACTCTCTGTACCATATGTTTTATTAATAGATTTAAGTTTACTTAGAAAAAAATATGTGACTAGCTAATAAGTAATGCAACTAAAAATGACTAACATGAATGAATCTAATAACAAAAATACAACTACCTAACAAGTACTACAATAAATGAATCAATTTTTTATTTTAGTCATATTAATTGTGTCAAGCAATCTAAGCTTACAAGTGATAGGGGATTGAAAGGCTACTAAAGATCAGTTGAAAGGTTATACCTCATTAAACACTTCTTCATCCTCACATGGTGCATAGGTGAGCCAACTTTGCATTATATATCTCTAATAATTTGTAATTTCAAAAATATAATTTTTAATAATAAAAATTATTTTATGTATTTTTTTAAAATCTATTTATTGAATGTAATTAGATCTAGTTCCAATTTGAAATTAATTTGAAGAACGATTTTAATTTTTAAGACTATAATATCAAATAAAAACTACTTTAATTTCATATTAACTACCCTAGATCCATCTTAACCCCAGATTTATAAAGAGCAAAGAGGGATACAATCTCTTGAGTTGCAATTTTTTTTTTCCTAGTGCAAAACTTGAGAAACGTTTGCACTGCGAGAGATTGGATCCCTCTCGGCCCTCGATAGTTATAGGGTTAATATGAATCTAGGTTGGCTATATAATACTATATAATATCTATATTTGTATTTGTGTCTCTTTGTTATTCACTTTCTCTATCTCACCCCAAAAACATCCACACCCTTTCTCTCCCTCTCGTCCCTTTCTCTCCCTCTATATATATATTCTTATCACTATTCCCTCCCACTCTCCTCTCTCCCTCACATTCTCTCCTTGGATCCCTTACCACTCCCTCTCTCTTTCCACCTTTCTCCCTCTATGTTTTCTTGTTCCCTCCCTCTAATATGCCCCCTCCAATTCCATCTCTCTCTCCACATCTCTATCTTCCTTCCTCTCTATCCCTTATATGAGAAATGTATAAATTTCATCTAGAGTTGAGGGTTTAATGATTATGGTAATGAAGATCTTGATTGTGGCCAACAATTCATCAAAAGACAATGCATGGGTAAGAATTTTACATGTCTTTATTGTAAAAATGGCTTAATGATTATGATAATGCAGATCTTGATTGCGTCTAACAATTCGTCAAAAGACAATGGACAAGTAAGCATTTCCCATGCCCTTATTGTATAGATCAGTTCTCTCCTCCTTAACTTTTCTAGGGTCAGAATGTATGGAATTTGTTTTTTTTGACCTTTTATAGTGGTTGATTATTTCTGTAATGGAATCTACTATGCCAAAATTCAAAGGGCTGGAGTAATGCAAGCAAATTTTCCGGTAGGATGAAAATGCTAGACCTTCCTAAAACTTTGTTACATGAAATTAAAATTTCTTGTAATCATGATCTCATGTAAATTTCATCCTTATATTATGATCTCAATGGCTATAGTTTTAAATCGTGTTACTATATTTTAAGTGGAATATACTTAGATCCATTAAACCTTACAACTCTCTAAAGCTTAGGTCAATCTCAGCTAACAAGAAGGAACCTGCATAACTTTTGAAATTTAGACTCAATGATTAAAAACAATTATTAAAAATGGAAGAACCCAAATGGTTTGATAACTTCTACCCAGCCATCAATTTCCAAGACCTTTTCTATTACTCTGAACCTAAACAAAGAGAGTAGAAGAGTAAGAGGAGTCTAGATGAGGTGGACCCTGACTTGCTTGATAATTTTCAAAATTTGGGCGTGCCCTTGACTAGAAGAATGATTGACCAACGTTGTTGTAGATGTTGTTTATGACAATGTTTTCATTGCTACCATGTACAAGTAGACTCTATAGGCAGCTGAGGTTATATTTTGTTCATTATAGGAGTTGCTTCATGGGTATCTTGATTTAGTTAGGAAGTAGCTTGGTAGGGTTGTTCCTCATGCTGATAACGATTATGTTGCATTGTATTTTTTACTAGTGATAACTCCTTCTATTAAATCTCCAAACACACTTTGTCACACATGGAAATATCCACTTATTTCAGGATGAAAGAGATGGAGATCAGGAAGTTTGAGAGGACTCCTATTTTTGTATATGACAAGATTTTTGTGAGGTTAGAGGAGTTCTGTGACATATATTGAAGGGTGCATTGGACCATTTTATGACACCAATCATCTCCATGCCACAATAGTGCATCTCTATTTCATCGAGGGAGGAACGATAAATTATTCCACTATAAATAATTGGTATGTCAGGGACAAGGAATGTAGACGTGTGATTTATAATTTTATTACAAAAAGAGGTTTGTGCGATGGAGACAAATCAAGGATTTCATGGATGTAATTAGAGACTAGTTCAAAAATCACCTCAAAATAATCAAGCATTGTTTTGAAAGGTGATGATGCAATTGGAGAGTTCTAGTTTGTTGCCTTGAAAAATAACTATCAATAGGGGGGACAAAGATGATGTTAGGTCCCTATAATACTTGTGATTACCCCATTACTATTGTCATTGTAGCCCTTATTGTTATTGTTGTGCCCCTATTGTCCCCATATTGTTATTATTGTGCCCCATAGAAGCCCACTATTATTATTATTGTGTCGTTATATTATTATTGTTATGTCGCCTTTGATTATATTATGACCCCTTAGACTCCTATATATAGAAAGAAAGTTTTTTCATTTTTATCATCAAATAATTGTTCGTTTGTGTAATGTAAAGGAGGTTTACCCCTCGAAGAGGCTATTTTCTAAGGCATTGATCTTTCTTTTCTATCTTTTTGAGAGCTGGTTTCATAAAATTTGGTATCAGAGCTTTGGGTTTTAGGGTTTCGTTGTTCCAAATAGGTCATCATGGAAGTTTTCTATAACTCTTTTTCTATGATGTCTCAGAAGATAACAAAAAACCCATTTGATTTGAAATCATTATGAACCTTGGGTCCAAAATACAAATCTCGTGTCCCTACATTTATGGAGATATGATATGAAGAAGTTAGGGTTTTGCAGACTACCGAATTACACTCCAAACAAGTGACCTTGGGAAAATTGTAATAACTTTCTCTTTGAGCATCAAATTGAAATTTCATAAGAAGTTACAGAAATATGATAGTCTATAGTTTTTTTTTGTATCTTTTTCAGATCTGAAGGTCGAAACAGAGACACGTGGCAAGTGGTACAAGTTCACTCTACAGAAATGTTATATAATCAGGTCATTATGGCATATTGGGCATATCTATTTCTTGGAGAATCCAATTTTTATCAAACTGGTGGCATTGGAAACAGGAATCAAAGGGTTACCACAAGAAGAAATTTTAGACCTTGGAGATCTGCAATTACAAAGATACAACAGATTCAATATCGAGTTTCTACAAAGAGAAAAAAGGTGTATAGTCATTTTAAATATTTGCATAAGTTTTGGTTGAAAAATTAGTTTGAAGTTCAAATGGCATAGTTAAATATAATTAGCATTAATTGATGCCATGAAGAAAGAAAATGGAAACACCTGGTAAGAAACATGAAATCTCTCGGATGGTTCATGAAGAAAAGGAAGAAATGCAACATGATATATCAAAATTACGAGACCAAGTGCAACAAATTTCACTCTCATAGAAGGTAACAAAAGCTAAGATGGATGGTTTAAGAAAGGTGTGGAAACTAAGATGAATGGGATGGAAGCTAAGATGAATGTCGTGGAAGCTAAGATGGATGGTTTATAAGTAAAAATTAACGATTTGAAGAAAGACATGGAAGGTTTGAAAGGAGGTGTGGCAAAGTTGCTACAAGAAATGCTTCCTAATGGCAAAAAGGTAGTAGAGGAAACTCGTGATGAGAAAAAAAGAAATGTTAGTCACAATTTCATAGACTATAATGTTGGATTGAAGACCCACCATGTTCCAAAGGTAAATATGAGGAAGTTTTATGGCAAGGATCCCATAACCTGGATACCATAAATGGAGCAATATTTTAATCTCCATAATATGCAAAACACATAAAAGGTATGCATTGAAATTTTATATTTGGAACCAAATCTGTTTGTATGGCATCGACGGATTTGCTCTCGTAAGAAAATTTTCAGTTGGCCAATTTTTACAGAAGAAATGATAGCACATTATGAGGATACAAAAAGCAACACATTTTTTAGCCAATTGTTAAACCTCAAACAAAAGCGTTCAATGATGGAGCACCTTGAGGACCTCAAAAATTGAATATAAGGGTAAAAGATATTGAAAAGGAGCATAGGATTTATGTGTTCATAAGGAATTTGAAGGATAACATGCAACATTAGATTCATCTTTGGGAACCTAACTCATTGGAGGATGCATTCAGGTTGGCAAGAAAAATGGAAAAAAAAATTATGTAAAGAAGGAAGTCTACCACCCACAACTATAAGAATGGAAGTGTTGTTTCCCCTAGCCTTTGACAATCTACAAGGCTGACAACCCAATAATTGGAAGAAAAAAGAGAAAAAGGGATTTTTTACAGTTGTGATATAAAAAACACTAAAGGTCATAAGTGTGTTGAGAAAAAAATAATTTACATAGATTGTGAGGAGGAAGAAAAGGAACCAAAAATGTCAAAAGAAGAGGATAAACATGAGGAACAAAACTTAGAGAAAGAAATGAATTCGACCATATTTTGTAATGCTTTGGCCAGAATTACCATTCCTCAAACTATCAAGATAGAAGGACATATCAAAAATATAAAGTTAATAGCGTTGATTGATTCGGGAAATACCCATAATTTTATTCATTGTAAGAAAGCCAAGGAATTAAATCACCTCATATATCCAGGACCAGAGTGTCAAGTGATGCCTGCAAGTGGAGGAACAATAAATCACTCTAGAAAGTGCCATAATATCAAGCTATCCATCAGAGAATATGTATTGAATAGACCATTGCTTTCCATTCCAATGGGTGGCGCTGATGTTGTACTGGGATTCCAATGGCTACAATCCTTGGGTACAATAGCTTTTAATTTCCAAGAACGTTTCATGAAATCTTATTTGGAAGTAAAGGAAGGGGAATTAAGAGGCATCGTAGGGAAACCAGGAAAGATAATCATATTTAACGGAATGAAAAAGCTTCTAAATAAAGAACAATGAGGTGTAATTACACAATTATGTTCGATAGAGGTTCCCACATAGAAATCATCTATTTATCTAGATCTCCAAAAAGCCTTGGATAATCATTCCATGGTATTTGAAACTTCCAAAGGTCTCCCACATATTCATGATCATGATCATGCTATTCATTTGATTCTAGGAAATGTTTCTCCAAACATTAGACCTTACAGATATCCCTATTTCCAAAAGAGTGAAATTGAATGTATAGTTCCAGAAATGCTAGTCAAAGTTCCTTCTCTGCTCCAGTAGTATTGGTGTGGAAGAAGGATGGATCATGGCACATGTGTCCTGATTATAGGGAGTTCAAAAACCTCAATATTAAATATAAATTTCCCGATCATTTCATTCATGAACTATTAGATGAATTGCATGGATCAAGTTACATCACCAAGTTGGATCTTCATTCAAGATATCATCAAATCAGAATGAAGATTGAATACATTTGGAAAACAACATTTAGAACTCATGACGGTCATTATGAATTTTTAGTCATGCCTTTTGGCCTTATGCACCTTTTACATTTCAATTTTTGATGAATTCCATTTTCAAACCCTTCTTTAGAAAATTTGTGTTAGTATTTTTTGATGATATACTAATTTATAGAAGTCTTGGAAGGATTGTGTTCAACATGCTGACACGGTGCTCAAACTATTGGAGGAGAATCAATTATATGCAAAAAGATCCAAATGTTTCCTTTGAGTATAAGAGGTGGAATATATGGGTCATATTGTATCTCATGAAGGTTTTAAGGTAGACCCTAGAAAATTTAAAGCCATTAAGGAATGGAAAATACCCACATCCATAGATCATCTACAAGGATTTCTTAGTTTAACAAGGTATTATCACATTTTTGTTAAGAATTATGGGAGAATAACAACACTGCTCACAACATTATTGAAGAAATATTCATTTTTATGGACTCCAGAAGCAATGAAGGCCTTTGAACATCTTAAAAAGGCTATGTGCCAAGCACCGGTCTTAGCTACACCGAACTTCAAAAAAACCTTTACTGTGGAATTTGATGCCTCATGAAACGGAATTGGTGTTGTTTTAATGCAAGAAGAAAGACCCATTTCTTTCAAAAGTTTTCCAATGAAAGGAAACTATTTACACAAAGCTATTTATGAGAAGGAAATGTTGGCAATACTTCATGCACTTAAGAAATGGCAACCATACCTAATGGGAAAAAACTTCAAGGTTAAAAAGGATCATGATAGTCTTAAATACTTTTTAGAACAAAGATTATCTTCAAAAGAATAACAAAAATGGGTCATAAAGATGTTGTGTTATGACTTTGAAATCATATACAAAAAAGGGAAGCAAAATAGTGTGGTAGATGCACTCTGAAGAAAGGATGAGGATGTGGAAGCGTTGCTTTCAGTCATTTCTATTATCCAACCAGATTGGATAAATGAAGCAAGGGATGAATGGGAGAATGACGAAGAAGTGTGGGCACTCATTCAAAAGTTACAACAAGATCCTAGTACATCTAATACATTTAGCAGAAAAATGATTCGTTATGGTACAAAGATCACTTATACCTATGTCAGAATTCCCAACCCAAACAAAATATTCTTATGGAATTGCACACCTCCCCCTTAGCAGGGAACTAAGAATTTTTAAAAACTTACAACATGTTAAGAAAAATTCTTTTGGGACGACCTTAAATCTAATATTCAAACGTTTATGGTGAAATGTTTGGTTTGCCAACAAAACAAAGTTGAAACAATTATGATCCTGGGTCTATTACAACCTTTATCCATTCCAAGTCAAAGTTGGTAGGAGATTTCAATGGATTTTCTCACAGGTTTACCAAGTCTGAAGGAAAGTGTGTCATCATGGTGGTAGTTGACAAAATTACAGAGTATGCACACTTTTGTGCATTATCTCATCCAATTAAAGCCAATATAGTTTCTACTGTATTTATGGAAATAATTCAAAAGCTACATGGAAACCCAAAGATTATTGTAAGCGACAGAGATCCCATTTTCACTGGAAATTTTTGGACAAAATTATTTTCTTGTCCTGGTACTCAGTTAGCCCATAGCTCATCTTATCATCCTCAATCTGATGGGAAAACTAAGATAATAAACAAATGCTTGGAAGGATACCTTCACTTCTCTGTATCCGATGAACAAACATAATGGGTCAAATGGTTTGCTTTGGCTAAATGGTGGTATAACACTTCCTTCCATACTACATCAAAAAAAGCCCCATTTATGGCACTTTATGGATATCGCCCACCATCCATCACATCATATTTAAGAGAAAATTATAAGGTTCAAGTAGTGGAAGATAACATCGAGCATCAACAACAAGTTCTCCAATTCTTAGAGGATAACCTAAGTTTGGAACAGAATAGAAGGAAACAATAGGCATATCAACATCGCAGTGAAAGAAGTTTTGATATAGGTGACTAGGTACTTCTACCGCTACAAAAATATAAACAAATGTCCATCAAGAAAGCTAAGAAGGAAAATAAATTATCACCAAAGTATTATGGTCCTTACAAGGTGTTGGAAAATATTGGTACTATGGCATACAAATTAGAGCTTCCTACAGCTTCCTGAGTGTAGCCCGTTTTCCACATTTCATGCTTAAATAAGGTTATTTGTGACAAGCTCCAGAGTTAAAATGGACATAACTTGGTCAATATAACTCGGAATATTTATTATAACCTATTTTTGGAAGCAGAAGGACCATTTTTCATCTTCGCATGTGTTGGAAATCCTTATCTAGACACCCTAGAATCTCTGATTCTCGCTGCAATTTTTTCCACCATCACAAAAGTTCTAAAATAATAGTTTATTTTAAATGAGCGATATCTCTCACATCCAAACTCCAATTCAACCCATTTTTTTTTAAATTGGGTGAATTTTCAAGAGGTGATCATATCTACAATCCTTTTTCTGAAATTCTACACAAAAACTTCATAAAATGATAGGAGAGTCATCATTGACCAATTTCCATTAGAAAAAATTCTACACATAGTTGATTTTAAATTAGCGATATCTCCCTCAGCCAAACTCCGATTTGGCAGATTTGTTTTTTTTTATTTTGGTATTTTTCTCAAGGAATCCAGATCTATTATTTGTTTTTGTAAATATTGTACCAAATGTTTCAGATATTATCTGCAAACTCACCGCCGAAAAAAAATTGCTGCAAAAAAATAAAAAAGGAAAATTGTTCCTGCTTGGCCCTAGAAAGTGCTTTATGGAGGTTTGCTGCAAAAATTTGAAATTGAAATATGCATGAAACCCTCATTCTGATGGAATTGTAACCTGCTTTGATATAACTGATCTAGATCTTGGGGGAAGGCCCCCAAGATCTAAAAGATTGAATGGATCTTGTGGGGGAGGCCCCCAAGATCTAAGGAATTGGAATGCTAGAAAGAAGATGATAGAACACACAATAAATAAAACAACAAAGAAACTTTTTATTAAAACCGATAATAAATATAAAGGCTACATTGTGGCAGACTATCTGTCATTTTAAAAAATGCAGCTTGTTACTTATAGTAATTTTCAGTTACAGTACAACAAGTCAATTCCATGGGTGAATGAATAGCATGGGTGGATGTCACAATACCACAAGTCAATTTCATGGATGAATGAGTACCATGGGTGGATGTCACAATACCATGCGTCAATTTCGTGGGTGAATGAATACCATGGGTGGATGTCACAATACCATGGGTCAATTCCATGGGTGAAAGAATACAATGGATGGATGTCACAACACCATGGGAAAATACGATGGGTGGATAAATACCATGAGCGGATTCCAATTACAATACCATGTGTAAATTCCATGGGTGGATGAATAACGTGGGTGGATGAATACCATGGGTTGATTCCTTCTTCATTTTGGATCACTCTTCTTTTTGATTGAAAATTTACTATGAATGTTCAGCATCAAGATGAGCAATTAAGCCCAATCATGATTCTGTGATTATGGGTTCTACTAAACCTAGTAGTCTTCTATCGACAAGGATATAGGTGTATTTTACACCTATGTAGCCCTAGGTAGTCTGATACCTACCTATGTGTGGCACTACACAATACAAGGCCCCAAACAATCTCATGCCTATTTGCTGCAAACACAAGCCCTCACTAACTCACACATAACACTTCATACTTATACAACACACAGGACGAGGCAATCCCATACCTATATGTCTTAAACACATAAACACAACACAAGATCCAAAGAGTCCCATACCAACCTTACCTGAACATATTTCATTAACACACACTTATACACATAGTATGACACAACACACGTAATGCAAATTTATCCCATTCCCATGCATGACACATGCACATGTACAACAAACACATATACAATGAACATATCACATTACAAGATATCACAATAACCTAGAGACCAACTTGTCTCCATGTGATTCAACTAGCCACACTAATCCATTTGTTTTTCAAGTATTCTTAACCTTGACATGGGAGTCATGTAAGAGATATGTTCACATGATTATACAATAGGAAAAATATATTTTCTTCCCAATAAATTCCTTATCACAGTGGGAATCATTTCGTTCCATTGATATCATCAAGTAAAGTTTTTGAGCAATTATGCTTTCTTTCAAATCACCCTTGACATCCTTCTTAGAAGAAATGGCATTTTGATAGATATAAACATATATATCGATTAGAACGAGCATGTGTGTAATACACCGTTATCCATCTGTATAATCATGGATGCATCAACATAATTAGGTATGCAAGATATAGGTGTCCATCAACATAATCATGTATTCAACATATAAATGCATGTGCAAGTATAATCAAGTGTTAGAAAGCTCCCTTCTTGCCACTTTCCTAGCCTTACATATCTTTTTCCATTATTCTCATGAACTCAACTAGACCATTAGGTTGTTTTGTTACTTAATCATGGAAAAAAAAAACATTAACTTATGCCAAATAAGTCTAGGGTTTAAATCACTCCCTAATTCAAGCCATCATACATTATATAGCCTCTTCATGCTACTATTGTTTTCACTCTTACTTGTTCTTTTCTTCATGCCCATTGCCCAATAACTTTCAATTCTACCTGGAACTTTAATCAACATGATTTACTTCACGTGTATCAAATGTTTCCCACTTTTTTTCAAGAATTTATGGCCCTACAACTACACCCTCCTTATTCCAAGATTTCCCCAAACATGCAATTCAAAATTCGAGAACTGAAAGCCAATACAAGAGGAAGAAATGGACATCTAACAAAAATCATTGAAAAAACAAGTAAAATAGCATCGTAAACATGACCAAAATCATCATTATAACCAAGACCTAAAACCAACATGATAATAAAAACCAAAAACCCGCATTACCATGCACAAGTCTAAAACAAAATGATATCAAACCAAGAAGTTGGTAAATTAAGCGATAGCGCATAAGCATAAAATATACAATCCCCAAAATCAATTCAATATCCACAAGTCTACCATTCATGGCACTTTTGGCCATCATACAATTTTACGAATCCACACTTATAAATCAAATTAGTTGAACGCTTCTTTATAAGCGTAGTAGCAACCTTTATGTATTATGTTCCAGAAACGTTCAAAGGGAATATTTTCAATATATATATATATATATAGAGAGAGAGAGAGAGAGAGAGAGGCATTGTCCCCTCTGCCACCTCAGTGTCCTTTATTGTTCTTATGTGTCCCTGTGGCTTGCTGGGTGTGTCTTCTCTCTTTCCCTTCCCATGGGGATAATCCATTTTATGATGCTCTTCTCACAACACCAACAATATATTATCTTCCCCTCCTTCTCATCCCCATGAAGCCTTTTCCTTCATTTACCATCCCTTATTTTAGAGGATTCAAATAGGTATGTTCTTTGCAACTCAACATTACACTTAGCCAATTCTGTTGTTTCTTGGTGAGTTTTCTAAGTTTTTCGCTTCAGATCTTTAGCCTATCTTCCATGTCTTTTATATTAGCCTCCATAGTTATGAATGTTCTCATCTCTTGGAGGAATATCCATCCCCATTCTCAATAGAATTCGTCAATATACTATTGTGCAATGCCAAAATACATGTTTCCTTCCATTGCCACTAAGTCCTACTGTGTGCTGCCATATACAATAAGCTATTAGCTCATAAAATAATCTCACAACACATATGCCAATTGTCATATTTACTAGGTTAGGAGAAGTGTGGAATCCTATGGTTGAAAATTATCATAACTGACATATCATAAACCAAAGCACTAGGTATTACATATATAAATTATTTTCAAAATTTGGCAATGAACTGATATTGTTCATAATCATCATCATGTCAAAGAAAAACTAGAGTTCAATCTTTGACCCATACATAAGATACTAGTTAAAATCATCGTCTCTACCAAGGCCACACTATATTTTTTAATAAAGCTTTTAAATACAATAATAATTTGACCCTCTTATTATGGTCAACAACATACATGGAATCTGCAACTTCAAAGCATCAGCTAGAAAAATATCATGTTATATTAACATTTATCATACTTGTAATTGTCATGTTGACATAGATGCATTATAGCACTTTCATGAAACTATTCAATAGCTAGCCACAATCCTTAATTCTATAAAAAATACCTACAACCAAGTCATTATCATTCACTTGTCTTCCTAAAATATGCACAAAGTCATATCTCTAATCCCTTGAGACATTATATCATATGTGGGAAATTGGATGTTCCCATCCAATCAGAATATATATAATATATATAATGTATGTATGTGTGTATATAGATATATATATGTATACATATAATATATATATCTATATATATATATATAATATATATAATATATATAATATTATATATATATAATATATATATATATATATATATATGTATGTATGTAAGTGTGTATATAGATATGTATATAAGTATACATATATATATCTATAATACACACATACATACATATATATATATATATATAACATATATATATAATATATATTATATATACAATATATATACATATATATATATACATATATATATACATATATATATATATATATAGATATAATATACACACATTCAATAATAGTAACCATGCCATGTAGCACAAAGAATCACAACTTTGTCCTAACATTCACATGTACATGTCTCAATTAGCTATCATGGGAATCAATACAACATTTTAACAACACAGGGAGGTTTTTGAAGGTTCCTTGCATCACATTAATACTCACATACATATTATACCAGACATCCAAAGGATCACCATACGATCAACAATGGTGATGTGCCAAAGAAATCATATAATCAACCATGCCACATATCTATAACACAATGTAAATGCATGAATAATGCACATCATAATGATTTAGAACCAAATTTTAGCACCTAAGAATTGTTTTATTAATTTTCTAAGCATCATTATGAATCCCTCTCCCGTAGGGAGTTTTTACTGTTATTTGCTCACAATATAGTCCAAAGATGGGTTGTAAATTCCTGCTTATGATTAGCGCATCTGATCCTAGTGTTGAAATTGGATGCTCTGATACGAATCTGTAACAACACTCCTTACCCCATACCCTAAGTAAACCGTGGTCATTGTGCCAACCCAATCTTCACTCTAACATTGTAAGAATGGGGTATATTTTTTTTTAACTTTTCCATACTTCTCAAGACTTACAACAACCATCGCCATTGCATTCGCCTCATTGAGACAAATCCAGTGATATAAAATTTCACCTCAATCTAACCTTTGAATTGAAATATATGTCCTCTCAATAATAGGCCCACTCACTCTTCCACCTCATTTAACTGCCATGCGAAAAATCATTATTTTCCCACTTGGCAGTTGGGCTCATAGGGAATTCAAGATATATATTTATTTTTTATATTTAAAATCTATTTCCATGAGTAGGATCTTGCAGACACGAAATCCCTATCACACCACACTAACCCCTACACCAATTGACATGCGCTACATTACCCCATCTAGTGATCCTTGCCGTTCCACTGATTTGACGATTGTTATTGCATTTATTGAATGATGCAAATCGATGGCTCGAAATTGGGTTTTGTCGGGAAAGTTGCATGATAGTTAATTTTGGTAAGGGTGTTGGCTTAAAGGGGTTTGAACAAGGTTCAAATTTATTCATTCCAACTATCAAAACCCTAATAGCTGGCACTTTCAAAAATAACCAGCATAGCGCATGTTGCACTATCAGCCATAGCAGTATTGGGGGATGCTAGAACTAAGTTTCTGCATCCAGAGGTCTGTGTGATGGTCTTCTCTAGGATCTATAACTAAGATCTTTCTTCGCTCAAATATATTCATTATGACTATTAACGACTGAAAATTTATCGAAATGACATTCAGATCATCATGAAGTCACACGATCGTACTTAAATTTCTTAAAAGGTATAGATTCACTCCTTTCAGGAAATAAATCATATCTGTAGATCTGCCTTCATGCAAATCTACCCATTTTCGAAGAGTTAGTTACAAAATATCTCTCTAATACTTCATGAAGGTAGTTAATTAATTTTATCATGCATAAATATTATAGGTCCCACAGTTTCACACAAAGAGTAAAATTTAATTCATAGAAAACAGATCATTGAGCAAAGATGAATAAACTTAAACAAAAATAAGAAATGAGGCACAAATGTAATAGATTTAATCCAAAACAACCTTTATTAGATTTAGAATTTAGTTACAGACTCTTTCTGCCCTATGCCCTCACCTGCAAGGGCACGTGCACTCAGCTACTGACTTACCAAGGTCTCCGTGCACTCAGCTATAGGAGCCTTATGCTTTCACCTAATTACAAGAAATATACTTTTCTTGCCTTAACACATTTCCCTTATAATGATTCTCTATCAAAAAATGTCATACTTAGCCTCACTATGGCTCAACTATATATCGCATTTTCATTACAATACCATGGCCCACTAACCATGGTTGAGTCTCAAAATTAACCTATCACCTACCCATACAAGGGGTTAAAGCCCCTTTGACACTTAACTTCGTGCTCTGCTTCCATGTTTAATGAAGTCTTTACATTCATTAACAAAACGTATTACAAAAATTGACTTAACTATCAAAAATTTACCTAGGGACCCTATCCCAACAGGGCCCCAACACAAATATGGTGACTCACCCTCAAGTCACTCAACTGGCTTCTCCACTTTGTGGAAGATATTATTAAACTCAATCTTCAAGACTTTAAGGTTTGTTATGCTCTGCATGACAGCTTATTACACTTTTTCAACTGGCTTCTCTTTAGTTGGCCCCTCCATCGCAATGCGCATGGTCCTTTGTGTCTGCTAGAAAGTTTTTAGCTTCTCTTGGATAGCTAGATTAACCTAGATTGTTTCCTCTATCCATGGCTGAATTCAAGCCTTCAAAACATGTTCCTTGTGCTGAAAAACCTCATGTTCCTATAATACCTTCATTTCCTATAAGCATTTGAAGCACTGGATTGGCACCAAACCGCGCGAAGTCACCCTCATTTCATCAAATTTGTTCTATGCCTCTCTAGCCTCTATACCCAATCACTACAAGTTAGACTCCTCCTATAAAGTAGTCCATCACTCCATTTGCATTCTCAACAATAGAATTGTATCTTATTACTGCATTATCCAGCGTAGTCATATGTTCCCTTATGGTTGCACTGTGCTACTCCCTAACCTCTAGAAGAGTGGTTGGCTGCATTTTCAATTTTAGTTCTAAGATATTTATCTCAAAATCAAAAGTAACTTGGCCTACCTCTTCTTTGGATTGTCATAGTGCAACATCCAATTTTTGGATTATTGCTAACGTGCCCACATCCTTTGGAATGTGTAGCTCTAGTACTAAATTACACGCTTGTGAAATTGTGGCTCCTATGCTCTAGCTTCACATTGAGAGCTCTTTTTTTTCCTTAAGAGCCTGAACCTTCTCAACAAATATATGTTCATTGTTCATCTTAAATTCAATGACCATTGATAGTGCATGTTGTTCTTTAATTTGAAGCTCATATAAGACCCATTGATGAAGGATGTGGAGGGTCTGAAATGGCAAGGCGACTAAATTCATACCCAGTCATTTGATCTTTTCAAGCTAGGCATTGTCTTCCTTGTACTCTACATGCAATTTTCCTTCTGGAAAGGAAATGACTTTGAGGTCCAGAGTACATTCTGGTTCCATGACGCTCACACTAACTTGTTTGAGGTTCACTTGTCCAACTGATCTGAATTGGATCCTAAACACTCTCTAAGTTTTCATAAACTCTTTCAAATTACGCCAAAAGGATTCAAGTCTTAGAAAGATCAAGCTATCAAAAGGAATCCTGGTGACAATTGCAATTGTGATCAACATGGAGCAACAAACCATTGGCCCATGGTAACGCATGTTGACGCAAATTGGAAAAACCAGAGGCTAATTCAAGAAATAGGGGTGGTTTCTGATATGCAATTAGTGCTAAAATGCTAATCATGTATGGCAGGGCATCCCCCTAAGTGAAGGAAAGCCTCGAAGTGCCTGAACTTGAAATAGCTATGAAATGCAGAAAAGTAATTATTCTGGTTCCGTGCACTCCACAAAACTGGCAAGATATCAGAAGGCCTCAAGGTGTAAGCAGTTTTGACCAAGTCGCACCTGATGCCACACATTGAGTGACACAAGTTTGGTGGAAGAGAGAGAAAACTGCTCACATCGGATGGGTAAACGTCATGCTACTTACCTACCCGATATGAATGATGACCATAGGATCTGGGGGGCCAGATTAACGACGAAGGCACGTCTCGATAAATGACTAGATTTGACAAGCTTATAAAGCAAGATTACATGGAATTTGAAGTCTGACATGGACAATGAGTAGGAAAAAGGTTCGTGTTTTGCAGGTGATCCTGAAGCAAGCGGAAATAATGGCCATTCAAAAGTGATTCAAGGAATCTGACACACTCAGTTCATTAGGAAACAGGTGGCCACCTCCCTGTAACGTGTTACACAACGATGATGATGTAGAATAGGGGAGTTCGAATGGATAGAGGTAAGAAAACCACAACACCAAGAAACAGTTTCCAACCAATAGAAAGTAGACTAGCTTTAAAGCCATGAACTAACAGAATAAGAGAACACACAGAGACAACACAGAGAGGAGTTCATTAGACGTAGAAAGGTAAGAGCAAAGAACAGAGAGAAGAAGCCGAGCTGACCTGAAGGCAGCGTCAAGCCATACAAAGCCAGAGAGAGTCAAAGAGTCTGTGCACTCCAGAGAAAGCTTGAGAGGCTCAAGAGAGCTCCTCCACATAGTCCTATCATGTATGAGTTTCAGATTGGGCTCATACTACTATGACCAGTATAGGTCAACTACTAGTAAGGGGAGTCTATGTACTCCAATCCTACTCATTCATATCCGTTGAGTGAGACTCAAATTTAGTTCACTGTTGTAAAGAAACTCTGCTTTGAAAACATAAGAGAGAGGCCACCACTGAAAGCTAGACCAGGAGATGTATCCCATGAGCATTGGGTGAACTCCTTATTAAACTTGTTGTATTACATGTTTGACTGTTATGTTTTCTCTAACTCGCTTAGTGTTTATGTATTATAGAAATGTTATTGATCCATCGCATAAAGTAACATAGGCACATCAATGCACATGAGTCTGTAATACCTTTAATTCTTTGTCCTGTATAAATTCCAGATCAAGTGGAATCAGACCTCTAGGGTACTAAGGTTAGACAAGCTTGTGCTGGATTTTTTTGTTGAATGCTAACTAGATCAAAGCTTAAACTAGTATAAGGCGAGTTGGTTGAAGCTAACCCTGAAATTGGAAGAGTCCGCTACAAGAGGAAAATGTCAAAAGAAAACCCCTTGGAATTAGACTCGCAGTTCATGGATGGTTTCTCGACCATGAAAGCCATGGTGGAAGAAATGTATGGATAATATAAGAGAGGTAGAGTTGAATATTCATCAAACTCCAAACAAGATAAAGGAGCAGAAGAATCTCTCCTCCATGTCCACTCTAAAGGCAAATGGAAAGAAGAAAAAATTCCCACACCTCCTAATAGCCCTAAAAATAAAAAGAAAGCATATTTGATTAAATTAGATGTTAAGTTTGATTTTCCGATATATGATGGAGATTTGAATGCGATTAAGTTGGATAATGGGATCAGATAGATCAATGTTTATTGTAGAGTGTAGAGCATTGATTCAAACAAGAGTAAGATTCAACTGGCCAACCTATGCCTTGGGGGAACTACCTTGGTATGGTGGGAAGGAAGGACATAAGCTGACATGAAGAAACATGGTAAGATTCTTTCTATCTAGAGTGAATTTGTTTCTACAATTAAAAAGCAATTCTATCCACTAGCCTATATGTAGCAAGCCATGATGAGCTAGCAGACTCTTCGCCAATTGAAAGGGAATAGTGTACAAGGTTACACCCAAGAATTTAGGAAAGTAGCTTTGATTCTAGGAATTTATTTATACTCACCTGAAACCTTGTTCAACTATATATGTGGTCTACACAGCTACATGAGGCACACTGTCGTCATGTTTAATCCCACTAGAATAGATAAGGTATCCATATAGTCTACACATCTAGATGCTAGAGGTAAGAATGGGAACCTATAAGTTGGGGGATCATCCAAATCCACTGCAAGCAAGAATAAGGAGAAAATAAAACATAAATGGAAAGAGAGGAAGGCCAATACTATACAAAAGACCAATTTTTCATGCACTCATTATAAGAAGGATGGGCATGATGATGAACATTGCTGGATCATTCATCTGGAGCTAAAACCCAAGAAGTTCGAGGGCAAGAAGAAGAAGAATGTTGCAACTGTTCAAAAGGATTTGGGGTTAGACTCAAGAGATGAAACAACAATCATAGCCACAGGTATAAAAGGTAAAAATTCCGAAGCATCTACTAGAAATTATGTACAATCTGCTGATAATGAAGAAAATGAGAGGAAAAGACATGAGCTTTTTCATATTCGATTTTTTTTCAAGCAACAAAATATTGATACTTTGTTTGATAGTGGATCAGAAGTAAATTTAATTTTTGAAGCAATTGTAAAGAAGTTGGGATTACTAACCACACCTCACAAGAAGCCATATCCATTAGGTTGGTTATGTGATAAAGCACAACAACAAGTGACTAGACAATGTAAACTTAGGTTTTCTTTTGGGTCAACATTTGTAGATGAGGTTGAGTTAGATATAGTTCATTTGGATATATGTGGAATTGTTTTAATAGGAAGTCCTTACTTGTATGATAGAAAATCTATTTCCTATAGAGCTAAGAACAAGTATCAACTTGTTAAAGATGGCACCAAATATATTATAAGAGCTCATCAACTCAAAAATAATTATACTCTCATAAACTCAGGGTAGATGAAACAAATTGTAAATTCATGCAAACAATTTTTACTCATGGTTGTAAAGGAAAAGATAAGTGATAAAACCAATGTGTTTGAGGGATGTGATGATAAACACCAAGCTGAGTAAGAAGAATTTGTTTGAAAATATGATATATTGTTTCAAGAACGTCAAGGTCTGCCACCCAAAAAGGAAGTAGTACATGATATTAATTTACAACAAGATGCTCCATTTCCTAACATTCGAATCTACAGGTTGTCCGCTTTACAGAATGCAAAAATCAAGAAGAAGGTACAGGAGCTGCTCGAGTAGGTGTTCATCAGACCTAACACGTCACCATGTGGGTCTCCAATTCTTTTGGTGAGAAAGAAAGATGGCTCGTGGAGAATGCTCATTGATTACCGAGCACTGAATAAGGTAACGATAAAAAATCGATATTCCCTTCCTCGCATAGTGGCTATCATCAGGTCAGAGTAGCAGAGCAAGATGCATGGAAGACTACTTTCAAAACAAAGCAGGGATTGTATGAGTGGTTGATTATGCCTTTTGGCTTAACTAATGCTCTTACTACTTTCATGAGAGTAATGAATGATGTACTCAGTCCTTTTCTTGATGATTTTGTCATTGCATATTTGGATGACATTCTTATATTCAGTAAAATATGGGAAGAACATTTAAAGCATGTTAAGAAGACTCTATATGTTTTGAAAAGAGAAAACCTTTATGTTAAGCTCGCAAAATGTGAATTTAGCAAAACATCTTTGAATTATTTGGGTCATATTGTAGGGGGTGGTGAATTGAAAATATATCCCTCTAAGGTTGCAGTCACTGTAAACTGACCTAAGCCCAAATCTACTATAGATGTTAGAAGCTTCTTAGGAGCAACACAGTATTGGAGAAAGTTTATTTATAACGTTTCCTTAATTGAAACTCCCTTACATGCTTTAATAGGATTGAACAAGGTGTTTTAGTGGGGAGGCAAATAGCAGAAAGCGTCCGGCACCTTGCAAGAAAAGATTAGTACAACACCAATACTAGCACTACTCGATCTTCAAAGACCATTTGAGATTGAAATAGATGCCAATGACTATGCCACGGGAGCAGTGTTGATGCAGCACGGTAAACCCATATGTTATCATTTTGAGACATTTAATTATGCAGTAGTTAACTATCCCACATATGATAAAGAATTGTATGCATTAGTACAAATTGTGAAAAAGTGGAAACATTATTTAATGGGCAAAGAGACAGTTATACATACTGATCATCAAGCACTTCAATATTTAAACTCCCAAACTAAGCTGCAGCAATCAAGACATTATAGATGGATGGGTTTTCTACAACAGTTTCATTTAGTCATCAGGTATAAAAAGGGCATACACAATAAAGTTGCAGATATTTTGTCTAGACAATAAAGGGCATACACAATAAAGTTCAGTATTGCATGAAAGCTACATTGAACAATGTGCTCAAGATATCGATTTTAAATATGTATATGCAACTTTAAGTCATGGCAAACAAGTAGAAGAATTGGATTATCATGCTAAGGACCAGCTCTTGTATCCTTTTGGGAAGCTATGCATTCCACAAACTGAAAGAGCAAAGATAATTCTAGAGGCACACACTTCTCTAATATTAGGTAACTTTGGTGTAAGTAAAATAGTTGCATAGCTGCAAAGATTTTGTTATTCGCCAAAAATGTATGAGACAGTTTCTAGATATGTAAGAGGGTGTACCATGTGTGCTAAAAGCAAGCCCATCAATTGGAAACTAGGCTTGTACACCCCACTACCAGTTCCTTCTTGTCCTTGGGAAAGTGTTCCCATGCAATTTGCTCGAGGACTACCTAAATCTCGGAAAGGTCACGACCATTTATATGTTATTGTGGATAGGTTCATCAAAATGTGTATTTTGATACCTTGTAATGAATAGATTATAGCTGAACAAATTGCCAAGTTGTTCTTCTAGTACGCATGGTTTCATTTTGGATTACTGATTCCATTATATCTGATTGAGATACCCGATTTGGTGGGAAATTTTGGTCAAGTTTGTGGGAATTGATGGACACCAAGCTGAAGAAGAGCACAACTTTTCATTGGGAAATAGATGGCCAAATAGAAGTGGCCAACAGGACAATTATCTTGTTGCTCAGAGGCTATTACAGCAAGCATCCCAGGCTTTGGGATGAACATTTATGTTATGTGTAGCATGCTTACAACTGAGCTAAACATTCTTCTACAGAGAGATCTCCTTTTTAGACCTATTTTGGTTTCACACCAGGGTCTTCCTTGGATTTTGTCTTTGGTAAAGACATAGTGGTTCACGGACATAGTGATGTGGACAAGGCAACCAAGTTCATTGAAGGTAGTATACGAACAGCTCGAAAAGAGCCAAACCATGTACAAGGCAAGGAATGACAAGGATCGGATGGAGCATAGTTTCCAAGTCGGTGATCAATTCTGGCTGTATATCAGCAAAGACAAAATGCATGGTGCAGGTAAGAAGTTGAAGCCAATAAGGTATGGAACTTTCAAGATACTTGAGAAAATTGGTGAGAATGCTTTTCACGTTAGTTTACTAGCTTACATGCACATCTACTTTGTTGTTAATGCAGACAACTTGAGACTATTTGAACCTTCATTAATTGAACATCCCAAAGAGGAGAGCCAATTGCCTTCTATTAATGATCTGTTGCCTAAATATCTTAATTAGTTGCAGGAAGATACAGTTCTGGATAGGAAGGTGAGAACTAAACCCAGAGGGGATGCTGAATACCTCAGGATTGGACTCAAATGTTCAAAACCAAGAAGCGTGAAATGGATAGAAATTGGGCAAGTGAGGAATCTATACCCTCACTTGATTGATGCTTGAAAATAAACTTTTGGTTGTCCAAAAGATTTTTCAGTGGGAAGGTCGTGATATAAATTGGATCCTAAAAACTCTCTAAGTTTTCATAAACTCTTTCAAATTATGCCAAAAATATTCAAGTCTTAGAAATATCAAGCTATCAGAAGGAATCCTTGTGACAGTTACAATTGTGATCAGTGTAGAGCAACAGGGCCCCTCGCTCAAGTATGCAGACTGTTGGCCCATGGTAACATGCGCTGGCACAAATTGGCAAACCCAAAGGCTAATTCAGGAAACGGCGGTGGATTCTAATATGCGATTGGCTCTAGTTCTAAAAGTGCTAATCCCGTATCACAGGGCATTCCCCTCAATGAAGGAAAGACCTGAAATGCCTGGACCCAAAATAGCTATGAAATGTGGAAAAGTAATTAATTTGGTTCTGTGGATTCCACAAAACAGGCAATATATCAAAGACTTTGAGGCAGTAAGCAGGTTTTACCGAATCCCACCTGATTCCAGACATTGAGTGACATGCGTATGGCGCAAGAGAGAGAAAACCACTCACATCTGATAGGTAAATGTCACGCTACTTACCCGCCTGATATGAATGATGACCGTAGGATCTGGGGGGCCCAAATCAATGGCAGAGGCACATCTCGATCAATGACCATGTTTGGTAAGGTTATAGATCAAGACTACATGGGATTTGAAGTCTGACATGGATGATGAGTTGGCAAAAGATTCATGTTTCACGGATGATCTTGAAGCAAATGGAAATAATGGCCATTCAAAAACGATTCAAGGAATCTGGCACACTCAGTTCATTAGGAAACAAGTGTCCACCTCCTTCTGAAGCGTTACACAATGATGATGACACAGAACAAGGGAGTTCAAATGGATAGAGGTAGGAAAACCAGAACGCTGGGAAGCGGAGACAAATTGACAGAAAGCAGACTTGCTTTCAAGACATGAAGTGACAGAAGCAGAGAAAACATAGAGACAACACAGAGAGGAGTTAGTTAGATGCAGAAAGCTAAGAGCAAAGAACAAAGAGAAGAAGTTGAGCTGACCTAAAGGTAGATTCGAGCCATATAGAGCTAGAGAGAGTCAGAGAGTCTGTGCACTCCAGAGAAAGATTGAGAGGTTCAAGCGAGCTCCTTGGCATAGGCCTATCATGTATGAGTTTCAGATTGGGCTCATACTACTGTGTCCAATAGAGGTCAAGTACTAGTAAGGAGTGTCTGTGTACTCCAATCCTAGTGATTCATATATGTGGAGTGAGACTCAAATTGAGTTCACTGTTGTCAATAAACTCTGCTTTGAAAACATAATAGAGAGGTCACCACTGAAAGCTGGACCAAGAGACATAGCCCAGGAGCATTGGGTGAACTCCTTATTAAACTTGTTGTATTACATGTTTGACTCTGATGTTTTCTCTAACTGCCTCAATTTCTATGCATTCTAGCAATCTTATTGATCCATTGCATAAAGTAACATAGGCACATCCATGCATGTGAGTTTGTAATACCTTTAATTCTTTGTCCTGTGTAAATTCTAGATCACCAATGCTCACTTGAATTCTCCTTGTCTAAATCTACAAGTCGTGCATATCCTTTAGGATGCTGCCCAATGTCTTCATATACTCGTGTTCGAACTATTACCACGCTTCCGTTGTGGTATCTCATACCTTATCCCCAATCTCATCTAAGTCCCCTTCAGTGAGGATTAGTCGATTTAGATGTGACTGCTTTTCTGATTTTTTCTCCTTCCTTGGTCCAGATGTTGTCTCCCTTTAGCACTTTAACACCCTGAAAGGAGTGATTTTACCATCACCCCTACTTCCTTCCTACTCAGATTGTTCATGCTCTTCTTTATGTTGGTAAGCCAATGCATCGACTCCCACTGTGTCTACTTTTTCAGCATGCTCTTTCCGAACATGCTTTTTCGCAACACACTTATTTTGAAGAATCTCACTTTCATAATTATATTTTTTAGCAACTGCCTTATGAGTGATATCTTTCTTATTTTGAGCAACCCTCTCATGTGTTGCCACTTTCTTAACTTCCTTCTTCTTCTTCTCATTTGTGGTCTGCATGGAGCATATCGCTCCTACTTTACTGGTTCCTACGCCAAGGTATGTGGTCTCCTGCCACTCTGCTAGGCATAGTCCCATGATTTCCTGCACATCAGCCTCTGTAACTAAGTATGGAAACTTGTGCCACATAGTCTTAGGGTCTTGCCTCACCCAGATAGATACATTTTCAAAGTCGGCCTTGAATTCCGCAATGGCATGCAACTACTCAAACAAGGTTGGAGACAACCCTTGCCTTTGACTTATGACTTTTCAAAGGTCCACCTCGACCAATATCTAGAATACCTTTGACTTTGTGATCCTCTCCATACCTTTTGTCACCCACAATGAGGTGAAATTCACTACCTCCGATAATTCTTCACCCTGTAGGGGGAGTTGAATATCCTCTTATAGTCGCCATGCAACTAGTATAATCAGCAGAAGGAGCCAGGCATAGTGAAATGCCTTACTTTCCTTGTGTTCTTCGTGGAAGTTTGATAATAATTCCATGCAAAGATAATGCGCCCAGTTTTATTGTACCCCCTTAGCACACTACACAACCAGTGAAATTATAGAGACCAGAACCTCCTCGATGTGACATTTTCTCATGATTTTCCTTGACAAAATTTGAGCGGAAAATTGCACTGCTTGTTCTATAATTGAGTGGATGGAGTACCCTCATGACTTCTTCACTAGACCAAACTCAGTTTTCATCCTATCCAAAAGCTCCTTCTCTTTACTCTTGCCTCCAAACTCTTTGGCTGGGTCGGACCCTTTATAGGGAAACTTTGTAATACGATGGATCAACATATGTATTAAGAAGATGGTTTCACCTAACCACAAAAACCCATCATGCACCAGCATGAGCAACTAGCACACACAAGTAATATTGATAATTGTTTCATGGAAGTGTGGCACACATAGCATATGTAGCAATCTAGCTTGCTCGACGCAGTTTACCCATTTCATAGGTTCCAACCTTGTGACCCTAGGCTCATCATAGTAAATCTTGGTCATGTATTTATTGGTGGCCAAATGACAAAATATCTCATGGTTAGAGAGATCCCAATCCTCCAGCTTTAACATCGAGATACACCCACACTAAGGTGAATTGTCATTGTCAAAGTTATAAATTAATGATGAATAGGACACCTAATTACCGAATGCAAGAAAAAAATTGACCTCAAGAGCAGGGTGCTGGTGTAGTCCGCGGAGGATTCCAGGGCCATGGAAGAAGAAGAATATGAAGGGATGGAAGGGGTCATGGCCAAATTATTTTCTATAACTATGGTGAAGTAGGATAGTTTGCACAAGACTGCCAGAACCCCACCCATCCATCATGTCAATATTGCACATAGTTTGACCATGTGATAGATGATTGCCCAATCCTTATAGAAAATATGCAAGAAAAGAAGATGTAGACCGAATAGCCTATGTAGGACATCTAGATGATGAGGGTCTCATGAAGAAGATCATAGTGTAAATATAATGACATGAAGTGATATGGCCAGAAGAGGAGACAAGGGAAAGTAGCCTGAGGCTGAAGGTTGGGTGCGTAAGACTACCAAGAAACAAGTATACTTTGATCTTAATAAATCTAAAGAGACACTAATGGAAGCAAAGAAAAGCTTTGCTAAGGCCTCAAACTCAGCAAGTCAGAAGAAACTGTTGGAAACTAGTACGACACATAAGATAGATCCTTTGTTGTTAACCACTTTTCCAAAGACCTATATGAAATTGCTGCATTATAAGAAGGTGGTAGAAGGACTCCAAGAGCTAATAGAAAAATATGCAGGTAATATTAAGCTTCCTTTAGAACATCATGTTGTAAGGAATCTAGATAAGCATAAAAGATGAACGGGGTGCAAAATGAGGCTAACCATGAGGATAGGAGAGTATGAAATGGACAAGGTAATCTTAGATTTCAGGATAGATGCAACTAAGTTTCCAAGGGAAATGTTGGAAAGGATGGGGAGACCTCTGCTACAATGGTCTCCTATATAGCTACGCACGGCCAGTGAACATAATATTATTCCAATGGTGTGATTATATGGTGTACCGGTAGATATTGAAGGAGCAAGTGCTCTAGTGGATTTTGAACTAAGAGAAATAGTAGATGACGACAATCTGTATCGTGCACCACTAGGAATTGATTGGTCTTTTGAAATGGATGCAATAATTAACTTGAAGAAGCGGAAGATGAATTTTGAAAGGAAATTGCTTAGGGTTATAGTGCCACTAGACCTTATGGAGGGAGCACACTATATTGAGCCTATTCACGACTTTGTGGAGGATGATGATGATCTGGATCAAATATACAAGCTCACAATGTGAGACAAAGATTAGATCAATCCTACAACTGATGGATGAATTGTGTGGGACAAGGATAGTTCCTGTACCTTAGACTCAGATGAAGAGCTCAAGCACTGGCAGAATTAGTTGCACAAAGTATCTACACTCTGGTGCAATATGATGACCAAATCACTGCAATGTGTCTCAATTGAGGTAAGAAAGCTTCCACATTATGATGGTTAGGCTAATGTTCATCTATTCTTGGATGAGGATGAAAGGGAAGTTCCTAAAGGACATCATTTCCAAGTGCTTGAATTGGCACTGCATGCTACACCTACCCTTTGGTGGGGTGCGCACAAGGAGAACTTCACTGGGTATAAGGAATATAAAAGGATTATGAAATTAACGTTCGGATGTGCTAATACGAAGATGGCTGAGAAATACAATGGGAAGGATGATCCTCGTGAGCATTTGGCACTATGGACAAGAGCATGGGGAATGGAGCCACAATTAGAATGGGTGCACATCTTCTATCATATGTTAGATACAATCCCAATGAACTGGTCCTTGGAAACAAAGCTTCACCATGGGATAGCTGAATGGGACATCTTAAGTGAAATTTTTTTATTGATGTTCATCTTTGAGGATGAATTCGAATGCATTGAGTAACCGCTTCAGGAGATAAAAGACACTATATTCAATATGCCTAATGAACCAGTAGAATGGACTCAAACAGATTAGAGTACATAGCTAAGCCATGTGCCGGAATGTTCTAATATGACTACTAAGGAGGAAGAAGAAGATTCATGGAATATTAACATTCAAGAACCAGAGGGACAATGCAAAGTTGAGGGACCTCACACAGAGAACCTCGATGTAACAAAACTGTTAAAACCATAGCAAGTAAATATTGGATATGACATAAAGCCTAAGTTTGTGAAGGTAGGAGAATATTGGGATTAATATACAGTCCACAAGGTGGCCAAACTACTACATGAATACCAAGATCTATGCCCAGAAAATTTCTCGGATCTAAATGGTATCGTAGGAGATTTGGCCATAATGGAGATTACTTTGAAACCTGACACGAAGCTCGTAAAGAAGAGACCTTATTGGCTCAAACCAAAGTATAAATAAAAGGTGCACAAAGGGCTTGATAATATCCTAGATGCCGGAATCATTAATCTAATATAAGAATCTGATTGGGTGAGCCCAATGGTTGTCTAGGAAAGGAAAGAGCAAGGAATGGGTGAGCCTAATGGTTGTCATGTTGAACTTAAAGAGATGTATATTTTGTGTGCATTTTGGATTTTTTCTCAGCAATGTAGTATGCGAGCAGGGATTAATAGTGGAACCTATGAAGATAGTTGTGAATGTGAATTTAGAATCCCCCAGTAATGTAAAGTAGCTGCACACGACACTAGGGGAAACTGGTTATTATATAATATTTATCAAGGCTAATGCTTAGATCACTACACTTATGGAAAATTTATTGATGAAGGACACAATTTTTTGCTGGAATGAAGAGTGTTAGTGTAGTTTGGACGTACTAAAGGAAAAGATGGTGACTACGTTGATCTTGGTTTTCCTGGATTGGAAAAAATATTTTCACGTTAATGTTGATGCCTCTTGCATTGTGCTAGGTGCAGTATTGACCAAGGTAGGAGAGGGAGAAATTGATCATCCGATAGCCTTTGCAAGTAGAAAACTGTAAAAGGCTAAGAAGAACTACTCCACTATGGAGCACAAAGGGCTATCGATGGTTTATGCATTGCAAACGTTTCGGCATTACTTGTTGGAAGCAAATTTAAATTGTATATAGATGATTTTGCACTGAGATACTTTGTCAATAAGCCTATGTTGGGGGGGGGAATCTGCAGGTGGTTATTGTTGTCCCAGGAGTATAACTTTGAAGTAATTGTGAAACCTGGAAGGCTGAATTTAGGACTGTTGAGTTATGAAATGGGTATGTATTTACTCTTAATTCCATCACCTTTCTCCTCTTTTCTTAACTCTTTCATATCTTGATACGCTAACATATTGATGGATTATGATAGGAAACCGATGAACTAATTTTGATTAAGATTTAGCCATCATAAATAACTCTTATTCCTTTTTATGTAGAGAAATGACGAAATTAAGAACTGTTGTTCCCTAGAGATGGAACACCATAAACCAGCAAAGGAAGAATGGGGCACGTTGGTTGTGGTCAGGTCGGAGGACGAATTAGGAAGATCAACACTAAATATGAAGGGTGTGAGAAGATAGCATTTAGTTGTGAATCCCTCAAGATCTCCTGATCCTGAGGGATCGCATTTATATTTTACCTCTTTCTGAATATAAAAGAAAAAGACTATAGGATGAAAGGGGGTCAATCTCTGTTTATTTCGAATTTTAATTTTAATTTACAGACTCGTACAGTCAGAGAACACGACCATATTGTAACAAGACTTGAGTTCAATGGTTAATATATAATTTATGTTATTTTTGATTCGTATTTGCTGAAATAGCTCAACATTATTCACTGGTGGCTAAGGGCTCGCAACATTGTCATTTGATTCTATTTATGCTTATTAAAGATTAAATTAATTAGCTGATTAAGACGGTGATCATTGTTGATTTAATCAGATGAAAGGGTTTGGTTACCACTATTAAATTCTTAATTGAGATTGAGTGTGATTCAGATAGAATCAGCTAAAAGAGATTGGTTAATGCTACTACGCTCTCGGTTGATGCTATTGTCAACGTAATTACTTTTTTGAGATTTTATTACAATTTTAGCAGAGGATTAAGTCTTGATTCTTAGATGTAATATTTCCTTTAACAGTTGCAATTTGTGTTTTATAAATGCATCCGTTTACTCTTGTCTCAGAGGTTTATACTTCATTTTTAGAAACATTACTCTTTGGATTCATTCCATTCAAATATTGTGTACAGTCTTGGAATAAAAGGACTTGCCTGGGTTGATGTTTAATGTGAGGTAATTAGGAGTTTTAAAAGACACCTTTTAGCACCCAACATTTTGGCAACGTTTCCGGGGACAAGAAGATAAGGAACCTTATGTGATATTCTACATCGACAAAAATTTAACTCCTGCTGAGTTGAATTACATAGTGACTGAGAAAGAGTTTCTCGCTATAATTTATGCTATTAACAAATTCAGACACTATATAACAAGATACCCTCTAGTCCTATATATTGATCACTCTGCTACTAAATATTTAGATAATAAACCTATTACGAATGGAAGAGTGACATGATGGTTAATCCCTTTGTAGGAATTTGACATAACTATCATGGATTGACCAGGAAAGAAAATCTGGTGGCAGACTTCCTCTCACATGTGCGAATAATACATGACACAATGGTAGTAGAAGACTAGTTCCTTGATGAGAACCTATTTGATGTGACCGTGAAAACACAGTGGTACGCAGATGTCATGAATTACCTAGCAGTGGGAAACCTACCCAAATAGCTGACGCCCAGGGAAAGAAAACTAATAGTGAAATCTAGAACTTAGTTCTCCTAGATGAGAGGATACCTATTTCACACAAGAGCCGATATGCATATCTGCAGGTGTATCAGGGAAGAAAAAACCTACGATATCCTAAAGGCATGCCACAATGGACCTTGTGGTGGACACTTTGAAGACCATAGGACTGGACATAAAGTCTTACATATGGTCTATTATTGGCCCACCATTTTTAAGGATGCCAAGAAATTTGTGTAGGCATGCAATAACTGCCAAAGAATTAGCCTCCCTAGCCAGTCTGACGAGATGCCCCTACATCCACAGCTAGTCATTAAACCTTTTAAACATTGGGAATTATATTTCGTTGGCCCAATAAATCCATCGTCTAATCAAAATTTGTATATAATGGTTGCGATGGAATATGTGACTAAATGGGTGGAGGCAGAAGCATTACCAAGGGCAATAGAGGACATTATAATTCACTTTACTTTCCAAATTTTTGATGGCTTGCCCAGAGAAATAATTACAGATGGAGGGCCGCAATTTTTAAGCCATAATATTGCTACTACACTAAAAAATCATCACATTTTGCATAGAATTGCATCTCCATACCACCCGCAGGCAAATAGCTAAGTAGAAAGTACCAACAAAGTAATGGAGGCCATTTTGGCAATGACAGTCGCCCCGAACAAATGCGATTGGGCTACCTGATTGCTAGAAGCCCTATGGGCATCGCATGACTTGGAGGAGTACCACAAGATACTCCCCAGACTAGCTAGTGTTTGGCAAGGATCCTATCCTCCCCATAGAATTTGAAATTTAGACATTGAGGATAGTCCAAGAAGTAGGGATGGATTTGAATGAAGCAAAAATTAACAGATTACAACAAATAAATGAATTGGATGAAATTCGGCTATCAGCTCTTCAATATAGTACACTTATTCAACAACAAAGAGAAAAATGGCATGAAACCCTCATCAATAAAAAGATATTCCATGAAGGTGACTCAGAACTTCTTATGATTCCAGGTTCCAGGATTTCCCGGGAAAACTCCAGACTAGATGGTTAGGTCCGTACGAGATAAAAGAGGTGAATTTTAATGGAACCCTTACATTAGTTTCCATTGATGGGTATGGTTACTCTTTTAAGGAAAATGGGCATCAGGTATTCCTCTACCACAAATCACTTACAAGCGAGTCCTTATACCAGCATATACACGAAGATTCTACAATATGAATTCTCACTAAAGAAGACAACTCTTCGACAACACCAGTCCAGTAAACAATTTACTTTTGAAACCTGTACATGCAATTGCTATTCTGTTTTGTTTCTATTTGATTGTATTTGCTTAGAACAGTACAAATGATTGTTTGTCGGTTTTTTTTCTTGCTTTCCTTTACTATCCCCTATAGGGAATAGTTGTTTTTCCCTATAGGGAACGACACTTTTTCGTGTGCATTCCTATTTGTTGTTCCCTATAGGGAACAACACTTTTCATGTGAATTTTTCTTTCTTGTTCCTCTTAGGGAACAACTATTGTTCCCTATAGGGAACAACACTTTTTCGTGTGCATTTTTCTTTGTTATTCCTTATAGGGAAGAAATATTGTTCCCTATAGGGAACAACACTTTTTCATGTGCATTTTTCTTTGTTGTTCCCTATAGGGAACAACGACCATTCCCTGTAGGGAACAACACTTTTCGTGTTCATTTTTATTTATTGTTCCTTATAGGGAATAGCTTTTTTTCCCTATAGGTAACAAAACTTTTACGTGTATTTTTCTTTGTTGTTCCCTATAGGGAACAACACTTTTTGCGTGTATTTTTCTTTGATGTTCCCTATAGGTAACACCACTTTTTGCGTGTATTTTTATTTTCTTTTCCCTATAGGGAACAACTGCTATTCCCTATAGGGAATAACACTTTTTGTGTGTGTTTTCTTTTGTTGTTCCCTTCAAGAAAAATCACCTTGTGAGTATTTTGGAGAACACCCTTTCTCCCCCTTCCATGATCATTCTTAGCCCATCCCAGCTCACTCTTTATGATCCCCTTTATGTCATAAAAGTACAATAATATCTGAGGACAACAAGTATGGAGTCGACAAAAGCAGACAAATATCTTGAATATTATTATCGTTAACAAGATGACTTTGTGATGATTGAAAAAGAAAGGACACAATTATCTATATCACTTCACTATCCTCATTTCCACTATAAATGAAATTGATTGATTAACTTACCATGTTGGTTCTTTCGCATCTCGTATAATTCTCTCTATTTATTATCAATAAAATTATGGGTATATTTTTTCTATTGATATGTTAAAACTTCTTCCACCATCCATACTATTAAGGACTGCTGAGCCACCCTCTCTATATATAAAAGGGGATGCTTTTTATTATATAATATATAATATATTTATATATAATTAATATTATATATAAGAGATATATATATATTTCACTAACAATTTTATGATTTTTTTCCACAGATGGAGGATAAGGTGTCTCATCACTAGCTAGCCTACCATGATCATAAGGTAGGATCGAAGTGGCATTCCCACCATAGCCACCACACCAAGGATATGATCCAATGGATGCATCAAGAAATAAAGTCCTTGGAACAGGAAGTCTCATCACGAGCCGACTTGACCACTTTTGCTACTTCCCAGTGAATGGAAATGTTTTCATCTGGCTACCATGCCAACACATTGGTATCTACTATGGGCATAATAATGCACTTCCCTAATTATACATAGAGGACCATGGCTCCCAAGGGTTAGAAAGCAACTCTGTGGAGGCTATGGATTCCTATAGGTAATAGAAGCTCTGCTTATGGTATTGAAGTTTTATTTTCTACATCAACAATTATTACAATGCCTTATTCTTATGTTTGTATTTCTTTCTATGGAGAGATTATTTCCCTAACTTACCTTGAGCCTTTATGCATGAGTTAATCTTTTAAAATCAATCACAACATTTTCAAGTGGAATAACGATAGTAAAGTATCATCTCCTATGTATGCTATTCTTTTTCTTTAACGCATCACCTCACAACATCTTATCACTTATTAATAATTCTAGTTACATACCTTGTTTTCATTGCTCTAATATCCTTTATGATCCTTTCATTAATATATGTAACTTGCCACTTTTATTACCCAATTCATCACCCCTTCACTTTGTCGCCAGCGGGTCATCCTTTCATCCATTCGGTCATAGGTGACCTATCGTTTCAAGAGGGGGCGAGGACCTCCAATATACTCCTGCATGCTTTGTCATATTTTCATTTGATTTTTTAGAATAATATGACATCCCATAATCATAGAGTGTGTGGCATTATAATAGTCCTCGATAACGGTATTTATGTTTATAAAGGATCACCTGATAGAGCCATTACAACCATTTGTTATTCCATCTATTGGCTCTACTCATTGCAGTGATTTCTCCACTACACTAATCGTTTGCTGGATTCAAGCATCATGGGAGGAACAGTATTGCACCAACAACCTTTAATATTGCGAATCTCTGATGAAGCTAGGGAAATTCTAGCTTGCACGGGATGAATAGCATATTTTACAAGATTTTAACCCCCCAATGAGGAAATCGCCATTGAATTTTTATCGCATCTTCAAAATGGAAAATCCTTGGTAAGAGTTAGACAAATCAATGTAACAGATGTTGTGATAGCATAAGTGTCTGGGTTGTCGGCAAATGGACTAGTATGGGCTGACAAGCGATTAAGGTTGCATGGCGCTATGGAGATTTTTAAGGATGAAGGACAAGAGATAATCAAGAAGGGTAAAGGAATTCAACCATCTTCTCTTGAAAATCCATGCATAGAATTGTCACGATTTGTCCAAAAATATATTACCTGTGATGGGTGTAGAGACATGGTAAAGGCGTGCCAACTCAAACTTTTAGCAGTTTTAAAACAAAAATTCTCAGTTAATTTGTCTACACTGTTGAATTTGTTATTGCATGACACTCCTAAGAGGCTAATATGGTCTCAACATCTAGAAGCAGTAGTTAGCTGCCATTTTCTGATCAGGTTAATAGTTAGTGATAACCTTTCCCAACAACAATCAACCTGGGATGATCTCATATTGGCCCTCGAAAGAGGTGAAAACCTACCAGCACCTAACCCTGTTCTAAAAATAAAAATGTTTGCCCTTTCAGGAAGTAAACCTCACAAACACAGATGATCTACAACATTGAAGTCAAAATAGGGAACGTCTGAAAATCCTCAAGGAAACGCTAGTCAACCAATAGAATTATCCATCCTCGTAAATGTAAAACACTTGCAACGAGAGTCGGAAGGACAAGACAACCATGAACTAGAACCTGATGAAGGAACAGGGAATTCTGACGATGAATGGAGAAACGAAGTAGGGCCTCCGCGAACACCAAATATGAGTTCTAAAGATGATATTTTACATGATTTTGAGGCAGGGATAGGCCAGGTCCTGGCCAACATGAACGCCTACATGTAGCCTGAAGAACCACTTAATCCTAACTTAGGAGAAACCCAATCTCCAAGGAATTCTAGCTATACCAAAATTTTTTCTTCCTCAAAAGATACAAATCACGAAGTGGAAACAGACACAGAGGCTATTCAAGAATTAGAGGACCAATCTAGTGACATGCTCCTAGTGGAAAACAGTCATGAAGGTCTAGACATAGAAAACATAGGCCAAGAAGAGGAAGCTGAGATAGAGGTTATTCGGGAGTCTGATAATCAATATGGAGACATGGTTTTATTGGAACAAAGCCATGGTGAACAGCCAGGTTGTTACCTAGAATAGTGTCCACTTGGAGCTGCTATAACCACTAAGACTGGTAGCTACCTTAGAAACAAACAACTAAAGACTACTTTCACTTTCCTTTATGAAAAATAGGTAAGAGTGGAACAAAGGGCACCAACCTTAGTCTTGCACTTGGTTCCTTGATTGATTCCTCTCTTTAATGATAGATCTTTGCCACTTCTTCTTCATTTTCCCAGCTTCAAAGAGCATCTGTGGAATCAAAGCAACATAATACTATCGAAGAATAGAGATTTATATTCATAAATAACATAGGACTAGATATGTATTAACCACACAAATGCATATACAGTCAAACATACAAGAATGTGGAGGAAAACATGAATAGCTTTATTAATAACAAGAATAACAAGAGGATTACAACCAATTGTTCTGACTCAGCATCATCCTCCAGCAAGAAATCCCTTCTTCACCTCAATTGAAGCTTAGATCACCCAACACTATGAAGTTTCACCAGAAAAGCAACAACACTTCTCTACAAGATACAAGATTCCAGCCTCTGGATCTCTGTGATGAGGGATCCATATATAGATGATTGTATAGGGGTGAGTCATCTTCTGGGGTTTTGATTAGTGTCCTCTCTCTGATAGTTCTTGATTCCACTTGGAGATTGATGATCTCTTACTCATCCCTGGTCTAAAACAGAGAGGCAAGTGTCATAGGGGAAGCTTTTCGAAGATTCTATGATCTTTCACCTCACAAACAGTCTCTGCCATTTCTCCATTCTTTCCCATTACACCCTACAGAGGGGCCATCTAGTATGCATGACACCCTTTACACTAGGAAGCTGATATGCATCGCACCCTTTGCACTGGGTATTCATTATGGTCCAATTTTGACCATTTTTGAGCAGTATTTAGTGGAGAACTTCTGGGAGATGATGTAATCAGCCGACCTTGTTCCTTTAGGTAGTGAAGCAACACTTTTAGGGA
>APFE030427536.1:0-27064 GCA_000404065.3 Pinus taeda
TGCGTAGTTTGATCTTAGTTTCATTTTATGCAATTTAGATATCAGATTACTCAATTTGTTTATGAGTACCTCCTATAGCCAGAGCGAGTCGAATGATGAGGGGTCAGAATATGAGTTGATGTAATATGATTTAGTTTACTTTGCTTACAGTTTTTGAATTGCTTTGAGTTCAGTTTTCTTTTTATACAACAGCAAGGATACTGGGTTTCATAGTCACTAGCTCACTGTTTGGTTTAATTAGAATTTAGGTACATTTTTATATTCTCTTAGTAATTGATTTCATCATTGCAAGTTTGAAAACCTTTTTGAAAACTTTGATTAGGATTTTCATTTGCATTAGATACTTTAGGAAACCAACAAAAACAAAACCCCAAAACAAAATAAAAATCTATAAAACAACGAAGTAAGAAAAAGGTTAACTAAGCACATATGGTGCACCACACTTCATCAGTTTACGATACCCGGATTGATAATTTATGTAGAGAAATTTAAGACGTTAAATTAACTATATATATATATTGATGCGAATGTCTAATAATTTAGGATCTAATCAATTTTAAAAAAATATTTATATTTGTTATGTTATCTTTGTTGTTCGATGGAAATTATAATTATCGGAACGTAGAAATAAAGGTAGCAAAAGGAGGACATGGTGATCATCCCATTCAAACAATAACTATATCTTGCTACATAGGCACCAACTATAGCGAATGTAGAAAATGACATATTACTCTCAGACACTAACTCCATATTTACAAGTTCATTCCATCCACACATGTCTTCCCTCATGTGAATGCATTCTGGTGACTTTTTGTAGCATTTTTGGGAGTCCAACGTAGTGGGAAAGCATTATTCCTGCGTTGTAATGCTTGCTAAGATATTCTTGAAAAAAACATGTAGTGGTTTGTTTCCTACAAAAGCATGTATTAGCATCGTGTTTGCTACGAAAAACCTGTAGCAGCCTATCTTCTACGAAAAACCTGTAGCATCATGTTTGCCATGAAATCGTGTCTATAAGCAAAGTATTGCATAATTTTGATTGGTACAATAGCAAAACTTTACAAATATTGTTGGGATGTGTGAAACGAAGGACATTTGATTATTGGAGGGTGAGTTGTCACATTGAGTGCAAATAAATAATTACAAGCTCCTCCAATTATATCTAGTCATTTCAATAATTAGTTGCATGATTATTTTCTCTTGCACAAACACAACAATACTCGTGATCAACACTTAGTGCACACCAACAAAGTATTTAAATACACAACGGATCTTGAATGACATCTTCAAAAGAAAGCATCCAAAGGCTAAATACGAGTTGATCATAGCACCCTGAGTCCTTATTGATGTAACTAATTATTAGATTGTTCGCATATTGTTTTAGAGGAATTTATAAACATGATCCAACTAATCAATAGTTCTTGCAATGACCAAGATGGATGCATGTAATTAATGGCAAATTGATCCCTGAAGCACTTGAACCAATTTTGGATGCTATGTAACTACATTATGAAGATTTTGGGTGTTCGATGAGGGATTGATGCAATGGATCTTAATCCCCATTCATTGATTAGAATTCGACTCCACATGGGTGCAACTTCCAACTTGGCTCGAAAAAATGACTGATTACAGCTTGAAATTACTCCTTTGCGACCAAGATTAAGTGATGACAACCAATCCGATTCATTCTTCTTCCTGGAGCAATTAGAAACAAAGGATGCATTTTGTTAAAACTTTTTATTAATTTGATATGGTTAAAATTCAGTAATTTCTCATATTTTATCATATTTTTAAGTCATCAACTTGTATATCATTTTCGAAGACCTAAAAAAAATTTTAGATGCTGAAAAAATCCAAGGAGCTTATGATTCTTGCAATAGTTATGGTCCTATCTGTGTCAGACAAAATATCTTAGCGAGAGCTTTCCAATAAGATACTACAAATTCCATGTAGAGACAGTCTAAGAAAGTTACACTTAAAATAGTGAAGGAGAGAAATCAAGTACGAGTTTAGTTTTAGGAGGCACAACTCCTTACTCAAAACTAAGTTTGGGATGTAGAAGTCAACATAAAGTTTGTGGATGATAGAATATAGTCCTAGAGTAAAAATTAGAATTTGGGCATCCAATTTCTTACAAAGTTAGTAGAAATATGTTGTAGTGGGATTAATGGTTAAGAAAATATGTTTCTTCCTAAGAGGTAATCGGTTGAAATCCAAAGGAGGGTTAAAGTATGTACACCTCTATAGGCTTTAATAGTAAACTTGTTACATGAAGGCAAGTCCCTTGTCCCACAAACAACAGGGTATCATAAACCAATTTGGTGTCTAGATTGGTTGTGACTTGTAACATACGCCTCCACCACCATAGATTAAATCAGCTAAATGGAAGGTGTTACTTACTACTTACTCAACCTCCATTGCCTCTTCATGGAAATGGGCTTACAAAATTTATTCCTTTCCCAAGTTTAGCTGAATTAACCTTGGACTTCACCATCACACTCTGCTCATCAAGAGCTTTCCGGTGATATATATTTTATAAAAAATCAATAACTAGATTGAAAGATATGGCCCTTTCAAATTTTCTCCATTAAATACCTTGCCACGCGGGCAAGTCCTGCCACACAGAACCCACGTGGTCCCCACATACCATCGCCACATCAAATCAAGAAATTTCCTTTATGCATATTTATCTGAGTTGTGGAGTTCGAATGTGATGGCGAAATCCACACACCATAACCCTCAAGACCCTAGACCCTCAGACCACTCCGAAAATGGGCCCACATCCAGGCCTCAGACTAACTCTTTACTCTTTTGTTCTTTAGTCCTTTGAGCTAGTCCAACTGCTAGTCAATATTTGGGCCTTGGACTACCCCCATGTTCTTGCACAATCTAGATGTATGGATTTTCGGATTCCAACACTAAGTTATAATTTAATAATGTGATAAACCCGCCCCACTCTGTAATGTTATAAATATTTGAATGGGGCCTACTCCGAACTAATCAAGTTTGTGCTTGACCTATTTCCACCACACTATATATATTTAACTATATAACTATAATTTATGCACACATTTACCCAATCTAGGTCCTACTCAATTGTGAAGCAACTGCTACAGGTTATCTTCCTTAACCTATAGAGCTACTTTTTTTTGGAAACCTTTCTAGGGATTTGACCAAGGTTTATACTAAGAACTTGGTTATGTCCCAACCATTCCTTAACACAAGAAATCATTCCTTTGGGTTCTTATGGCATTCTCATTGGAATAAATTGGTTGGAAAAGAATCATCTTGTCTTAGATTGTTAGAACAAGGCATTTACTTTTCTTTCTGAGGAAGGGAAACAAAAGGTCCAGGGGATTCCAAGACTAATTTCCATTAGAGAAATATTAGCCATGAAATTGAAGAAGAGATTAAGAAAAATGTATCAAATTTATGTCACTAACTTACATATGGCATAATTCCCAACATCTTTCCAACAACAATTCAATGAAGACATGTTTATTTTCCAACAAAATTGATTAGTTGTGTTCATCAAAAATGTTTCATGACACCATTGACCCTTGTTACAACCCATTTTGTCACATATGGTTAATAGGCCCGCAAACATGATCATTCACATCCTTTGAACACTTTTTCATCCTCCCTACACAAATCCCTAAGCATGACTCTTTCAAATCCCTGCGTTTTTGCCTGAAAATGCTTAATTTCAGTGATTTTAAGGACCAACACACCCTGCATAATTGAGTAACTGTGTTTCAGTGTAGTCTCTCCTTTTCTCAGGGTGTTATGCAGTTCCCCCTACATAACTGTGGGGGTGCGTTGATTCTAAAAGTTCAAAGAAAAAAAAAGTTCTAAATCTTCCTCTTCCAGAACCATCCAGAGGTTTTTTCAACCATTTACCTTGGACAAACATTCGAATCCTATCTGATTCCACCTTGGAGAAATCACCATATTATCCCTTGAGTTCATCCTCCCATCACTTTTGGATCTCAATCCTATATTGGTAAATGGATAAGAATTCATGAACTACCTGTCCTTCTTATATATTTACCTCATTCCACAATCACCTGGTGGGTTGTTGTTGGCTTTTGGAGAGTGATTCTACCCTTATGATGTTGTTTTGAGAATATCTTTTTAGGAATTAGGGTGATTAGAGGTGCACTTTGTGACAAGGAAAGGACAAGTCAAGGAGTTATATTATAGGATCAACACCTATTTTTGGTTGCAACTCACTCCATTTCTATTAATGAAAATAGTTCTTTGTTTTCCTATATATGATGTTATGGTTTCACATATTTCGATACCATGTTGATCTATTTAATAAAGTGTTAGATGATGCCGCAGAGATTCTGTGGATCCTTGGCTTGTGTTATCTGACTGTGCAAGTTCTAATAATAGCATTTGGATCTAGGATTGGAGCATTCAAGTCAAAGAAAGAGTGAAGCATGCGACATATTCCAGGTAGGATTCATCCTGTTATCTATTTACTTTAAGGAAAACATTAGTGCCTTTGTCTTTCTGTTGTTCTAGGTTAGTCCAACATACCTAGGGAAGATGCTTTTGTCTGCGATTGTGGATTCCGCATAACAATTCTCATATTTTATTTTTGTATATTCAATGCATAATGGTTCAATGTGAAAGTTGTGGAGTGATTTTATCACACTAAAATTTCCATGATTCTTTCCATTGGACTTCCAATATAAACATATAGCTCCCATGCATTTGACAAAACAAACTACCATGTGGTTTTTTTGGGGAAACATTGTTTAATCACCTATCTGTTTCCATATCGAAGTCCATGGCACAAAAACTCTAACAGCCACAACAACTAGTCATACTTCTAACAACAAAACTACCATGTGGTAGTTGTGGAGAAATTTATCTCCTAAATTTTGATGAGCCCATCCATAAGAATGTATATGAATGTTAGATTGTGAGTCCCTAGACAATCAAAAAGTTCGAGGCTATATTTTCATGAGTTGTAATCCTTATATTGATGAGGTGTTTTCATGATCCACTAATGAGTTTTGAGTGAGATCTAGAATATCTTAAAGGTCAAATTGACGTATTATGAATTCATATCTTGGGATCGATACAAAATAATACAATGGCATTAAGCATTTTTTGCTACATTGCTTGTCTTGTATTTCTTAGGTTAATTCTTAACAACAAACATGTATCTAGTTGTATTGACGACTAATCAAGCCTAGCACATGGTGTTTTGGGCTCATTTAGTATGTTGCCTATCTATCTGAATATTGATGTTAATGTTGATGTTAAAACTAGCAAAAGGAAGGAAATTTTAAACTCATTGAATTATGTTTCCCATTTTAAGAGTGTTGATATCTCAACAACCCTTCATCAAAATAGAGACAAACAATAGGGCATGTTCCATTGGATATTCGATCAATCAAAGTTAAAAAACAAGAGAAAAACATTAAAAATAAAAATAAATTGGTGTTGCACACTAAAATCCATTCTTATGATGCATTAGACATAGGACCCCTAACTAGTTTTTAGGCATATGATTTTGTAGTATATGTGTTGTTGTATTTCATTTTAAGTCCTTGATTTGATGAATAAAGATTGACCCTTGTGGCATATGGAACTACCCTCATTTTATCAATGTTTTAATCTCCTATCCAATGTTAATAACAATTTAGATTTCCAAATGAGACCATCACATGCTAACAATGATGAGATTCAACCTCTAGGGCTTCAACTAAAATAATAATCAAATAATATGTAATAGTGAAGTAGAATTCAATGTCTTACCTCCATTATTCATGTATTCCCCTAAACTAATTTGAGAAGGTTTCTAAGGGATACCCACAACACACAATAAGAATAAACAATTTTCATTGCCAAATGGACTCTATGAATATTTTACAAGAGGACTAGGTTCTGATTTGGTCATTAGTGGACAACTATGTATTGAATCATTGCTAAAATATGTTTAGACAAAATTTGTTGAAGCATCACAAGCGAAGTGTTCATTTCTTGAGGCAAGTCATGTATTTCCTATGGAAGGGTGTGCATTTCCTAAGGTAGGATGTGCATTTGTTAAGGAAACATTCTTGAGATAAGACATGTATTTCCTTCAAACTTTTCCCACCCAAGGTTCTACGGCACTCACTTTATGCCTAAAATCCTACAACATCCACTTTGAGCCACTAATTTTGAACTCCTTGAAATGATAATTTACCTACAAAGTTTACCCAACTGAAGTTCCATAACGCTCACTTTATGCCCAATGTCCCACATTTTTCACTTCTTTAACACTTAATTGTATTTCATATATGATAATCATGGACCTACTTTATGTCATCTAGTAAGTTTGAAGTTCCAAAGTTCCACTACTCTGCAGGACATATTACATCAACGGGGAGTTTAAAAAACTTAGTCATTTTTATGACTTCCAACATTGTGCCCTATGTCATCACCGATGTACCATCCATATCATTCATCCATGTGTTATACACATCATCAACCATACCATTATCCATGTGTCATTCTCCTCATCTCAAACCCACCGAAAAGAAATACTATTTTCTAAGATTATTAAAGTGTCCATTCCATCACATGACATCGCACGTTCATTTTCAAGTCTCGATTCCATCAAATCACTCGTCGTGTTTCTAATTGTAATCTCTTCACTTGGCTTATGATTTCCAATACATGGTAGTATTAGTTAATAAAAGTAATTTTATTATATGCAACATAAAGGCATATTTACTAATTATGTTGTACTCATCAGTATTCGATGAACGAAATATAATTTTATAAACGACACCACTTTTCATTACGCTTATAAAAACAAACATGTCGAGTAAATGAAGAGGTCCATATTGCATTAACACAATCAACACCTTGGCATGTGAAGACATATGAAAACAATACAAGTATTAGTTCCACTTCTTCCATCAAAGAAGGAAGAATAAATTTATCACATTTCTTATTAGAATAGGGGAGATCATAATCACAAATAGTTCCCACCTTAATGAATTCTTTGAACATTTTAACAACTCCTAGATGCAAGATGCTCCAATTTATGATGGTTTCTACACAAATGGTTTTTGTTTTGCACATTTTATCGCTATTGGATACCTATGATATTTAATAGAGCACCCATACTTGATGAAGGAGAAGCAGATACTCAAAAATATCATGATAGTGTCTACAACGCTCAACAATCATCTTTTTCGGGATGATGCTCATACACTTGCGAGAACTAATTATCCATATAATAAGAAATGATAGATAGGTAATCATAAGGGAACTAGCTCTCCTATTTTTTCACAAATAAGTGATTTTATTTCAAGAAGTAGGGCGTGTACTTCTTTTGATACTCATCAAAGGATAATAACCACTAGTACTTCTAGGGATGGGGGAGACAATGATTTCCCTAAGAAACCCCTCGAGAAATCACATAACATTCCCTCCAATTTGAAAATGTATAGATATAATATTAGGAGTCTAAATTGAAGTTGAGGTTCATGAAATTGTTCCGAGTGAGATGGAACTTGATGATAATATTGTTACCCTTACTTAGGTAAAACAATAGATGGCGGAAATAAGAGTTGTTTCCAAGGAATTTAATGAAAAAATAGTGACCTTTGAGGAAAAATCAATGATTTCTTCATCTTGTGGCTTTCAACCAAAATTCCAAAAATTCACAAGTTGCAAAGGTCAACCTACATAATAAAGTTGTTAAAAAATGGAACTTTGGCCTTGATTTTGTAGGCGTAAGACCTTCAAATGCCTTTGAGTTCCATGAAGCTATTGGAGATGCACTAAATTATTCCATTAATGAGTAAGGACATTTGAACAAATGAATAAAGACTTAGAGGATGTTTTCTTCCCCATACCCCCATTCCCATAACCCATATTTGCTATCAACCATATTTAGATAACTAAGGAGATTCATGGATATAGTTTGAAGTTAAAAGGAGGAATAAGATTTTTCAACACTACAACAAAGGATGTTGTTAATAACATTGAGAAGAGGATTTAGATAATCCTAGAAATTTCGGAACTTGTTATAGATTCCAACACTTATATTTCCAACAGGAATATAAATTTCAAGATATAATTGGAGAAGGAATTATAAAATGATGAAAATTTATATGAGGGTGAATTGAATATATTCATCTTAAATGTTTCAAATATTAATCTTGTTTGGGTAAAAGGATCAAGAACTCCCTTCAAAAAATCAACCGGAACAAATAGAGACATGTTGGTTAAGAAAAATCAAGTGTTTAAAATAAATTATTTATGAAGTTTAAAATATTAGTTCAAATAAAAGTGGCATATCCTTAGGAGACGTTGATATTGTTAAGGAATTAGATGGCCCACACCTAAAATAAGACTCCACATTGCTCACCAAAGATATAATATTTAAACAATTAGACATACTAAAAAAGTCCTAGGAAAATAAATTGAAGAAATTCTCAGAAGAAGAAATTGATAATTGGATAGTACACTTGGTGAATAAAAATGAAGAATATAATGAAATGGTACAAAAAAATAGGATTTGAAATTAGAAATTTGGAGGATGAACTATTCCAGCTCAAGATTAGACAAAACTGACAATTTTCCTTGTTACAAGGATATATTGAAGAATGGGTAGAGAAATCTCTAGTTGCTATAATTGATCTAGATCATCAAGAAGCATATACCATTTTTAAATTGCACTAAGGTGAGCAACATAAAAGGCCTTCATCAACAAGTAACTAGGAGATAGACCCCTTTATCAATCGTGAGTTGGGATTTCATCCATCCTTCGCTTTTTCATGTTTTGCATCTCAGTGTTAAGTCATTTCATCCCTTTGTATTGAAAACTCTATCAATATTTTAGGTTGGCTCCTAAGTGTTCTCCTCTTGTATTCCACGTGTTCTCATCTACTCTTCTAGGTCTTCAAATCTCATTTATGGTCGATAAGAGCCCCAATCCCAACCATTTATCCCCAAAAACATGGGTAGTAAATGCTAAGCTCTATTATTATGGAAACCTTTAAATATTAAGCATTTTTTATTGACCTAGATCACATGGTGCATAAGCCAAAGAGCATACTTTTCTTTTACAGAATCTTAAGATAGCTTAGACTTGCTATTTCTATTTTTCCAAATTCACTATAATGTGAAAGGTATAGAGAATACTCAATTAGAAATAGACTCAAACAAGACTCTCAACTTTCTCCCTTCCCGAATGACCAAGAAGATCAACCATTCATGCAAATTTCATGCATATTTGAATGATCTAAAAAATGCATAATTCAAGAATAAGTGTGGTATTACTGCATGGATGTGGTAAGAATGCAATCAAAATATTTGAACAAATGGAACATTCCACCTCAAAACTAAACAATGCAATATTTATTGGTGTTCTCTCTACATATTACCACATGGGCCTAGTGTATGAGGGCTACAAGTGTGACTATAAGTGGAAACATATTAGGCATGTTCAAACCACCATGTTAACCAAAGTTATCAATGGATCCAACCACCAAATTTCGTTGGCCTGGTCAATTGTGGATTTCCTATCATTTGATATAATTCAATTCAATCAACATTTGCTAGTGTTCTTTCCATATCTAAGGCACACCATCTCTATTTAGAAATATTTGGTTGTAGTAATGGATTACAAGAAAATATTGTAGGTCAAAACCCTAATTAGAGAAGAAATAGTTTTCAAATGGCTAGAAAACATTGAACCTCCTGCTAACTATGATTTCAATCAACATGGAGTTGTTGTGAAGTAGAAGGATGTAGTAGATAAACCAAAGATGTGGCAAAATAGATACCTGTATTATAAAATTCAACTACAATAACTATTTGAATAGCTAGATGTCTATTATGGACACCAACAACTCATGCAAAATAGAAAAGAATATTTAAGCAATTGGTTTTCCCCTTGGTACTGTTTATTTTCATTACAAGAGTTCTCTAACTTTGTGCATACATGTATTACAATATAACATATGGAAGTAATGAACTATAACTCTTCATTGTACATTTGTCTTATGATATATACAATCACTTCCTTTTTAGGTCCTTAGTTTTTATAAACTTCATGACCATCTCAACCATTTTTCCATCCACATTAGTTGTTGGACACTCTTTTGGTGGTGATTGAATGTGCATGCTTTGATGCATTCTACATCTAGTTGTATACCCTTCATGGCATGCATTAAGTTATTGCAATGGGGAATTGACTACAATAACAAAAAAGTTTAAATTGATATGGTTAGTTATTATTCATAGAAGTAGTACATTAATACAAATATCATTACAATCTTCTTTAATAGTTTGACTAGTTGTAACCATTGGTGCAATTGTCGTGTGTTCCTCTTCTCAAATAGCATCCATCTACATGCTTTAACATTGTAATAAGAAAATTAATAAGTATATCATTTGTAAGTAAATATTAATAATTATAATCCATACTTCTGATTTTATAACCATAATACTGTCATGATTGAGTTTCTCACTACCACCATCGTGCTGCACTCCACTATCATGGGACTGTCCAATGTTAGCATCATTATTGTTGTTTCTCTCTTGCATAGAACAAAAAAACACATTAATTTATGGGCAAAATCATCATGCATATATTTACTAGTAATCAACAATTAAAGTACACTGATTTTATTTACCATGTTATTAAAGAGGCATATTTTGTTTACCCCATGCTTTTTGGACATTGTATCACGAATTGAAAGACAAACTTGAAATAGAACGGAAGGTCTTTATCAATGATCATAAATTTGAAATGAAACCATTGCATTGCATAACATCACAAATTTGGTTAATTGGATGCAATTAAATAAATATGGATAATGATAGGAATGATATGGTTTAATCATTTTTTTACTTACAATCCATGCTTTTAGTTTCACCTACCCACCTTGCCCATGTTTGTGCTACCTGTGTTTTTATAGTCTTACTTGTTTCTTTTGACATGTCTGGGATCATACAAAAAGTTCCAATTTGGCTATATATTACAATTTTAATGTGGAATTAAAGAAATTCATCATATTAATTTCAAATTATCGTATACCTTCTTGGACCAGATGTCATCTTACCTTATTTTCTCATTTTATTCTCCTTTGTATCCTCCATCATATTCCTCCACTCACTCACAGTAATAATTGAAAGATGCTCATACTTATGGTTATTTTTTGCAAATTAACCCTCTATTAATCCCTCACATATCTCAAGTATGTTCCAACCATTGAGGTGACTCTGATTTTGTTGATGGTTAATTCACCACATAGGTCGACAAAGTAGTGACTAATATTGTTTCTCGTATTTCATTTTTTAGAATTCCACTATGTGTGTATGGTGGCTGAAAAATATCCAATTCCTTGTCATTCATATATGGTAAAATAAAAAAAATTCATGTGAAACAATATTTCCATTAATTTAAAATATTTGGAGAGATGTATGTTTCAAGTAGATAACAGGAAATAATTAAGATATTCATAGATACATGATATTTTTGGTAACTAGATAAGAACAAGTTTCTTATCCACCAAAAAGGTAATTGGTATGGTTACCTTGTTGGTAACATATGTCAATACACCCAACAAATAGTGAATATGATGGGAAATGAATGTTATTAGTGGAGATGGGATGTGTTGGGAGGTAGGAGTCTTGATACAACCTCCACCTAGTGAATGCATGATATTAAGGTCAGGGGTGGCTATAAAGTACAATGAATTGAGTTTAATGTAGGGTGGTGGAGAAGGTTTGATAGTATAGGTAGGTTGTGATGAGTTTTCATCCACCCCACAACAAGTGAATATGATCGGAAATGAATGATATTAGTGGATATAGGATGTGCGGGGAGGTAGGAGTCTCGATACAACCTCCACCTAGAGAATGAATGATATTAAGGTTAGGGGTGGCTTTGAAGTATGATGAATTGGGTTTAATGTAGGGTGGTGGAGAAGGTTTGATACTATAGGTAGGTTGTGATGAGATTGCACCTCTTTCATGGAATCTCATGGGAATAATATAAGTGAAGGATGCCTCTGGGGCTGGAAATATGTTAATATTCCACAGGTTTTGGGCAACTGGTTTTATGAGAGTTTGTTTTCGCAATTGGAAATGGTATGGTGATATTATTTACTCTCTTTGGTTCCACATTAATATATTTATCTCTATACATGAGTTTCTTCTAGGGAAGGTATTTGGGATTAGGTTCCTCTAGCACAATTCCATTTGTTGGTTCAATTCCATGTGGGCTTTCAATTCAACAAAGTGCTTTTCCATTGAGTTTTTCTTGTTGAAAGGAACTATGACATATTGTCTTTAGTTATTTGGTGAATAGTTTCATACTCCTTCCATTTATTCTTTTCATATGAATTACTTCTTTGCCTTTTCTCTTTGAGTTAGTGGTTTTAGCCTTGTTTATTGTCATGGAAAACATTTTCTTTATTGTTATTTCTATTTACTCAATCTTAGCTCTTTCTTGCCTTCTTGTTTTAGGAGATTTTTCAATTTCCTTTCTTAGATTTTGTCACTACAAGGAAAATACCTTCTAGTGGAGGTTATAATGAATGTTTTTAGTGTTATAAAATTAGCAACAATTGTCAAAAAAACATTTGCTAAAACATTTTTTTGCGATAGCGAATTTTTTAGTGGAGATTATAATGGAACTTCCTCACAACTAAAAAATTAGGGTGGCCAGAGGTTTTAGCAAATGTTTTTTTAGCGGTGTTCTTCTTGGAACAAGTAGCACCGGTGCACTACATGTATAAAAGCATTGAGACTACATACATAACTAAAACCACTGAGGCATTGAATACAAAGAACACTGATGCTTGAAATGTATACTTCTCCAGTGCATATATATAAAAAAATACCCTAGGGCACTCTTTTAAGGAACAACACCATGGCAGGCAAGATTTTATTTAAACTCATGGTGTCGATACGTATGATTGATATAAACATCATAGTGCACTAAGGATATAAATGAGTTGGTTCTGATAATTTTAATAAATCACAAGGGATAGAAATAATATTGTGTAGCACTGAGGCATTAGTTCTATGAAAGTAATGGCGCTTTAAGAATTACAATGCATCGGGAAGTTAATTGCAAACAATATCGGAGCTCAAAGAACTAAACACCCTGGTGATGTCTTTTTCCGAAAAGGCACTAATCATGCAAAAAAAATTCCGTAACAATGATTTTATGTAACATAATGCACTGATGCGTGTTTATGTTATGGACACACTGATTTTTTATATGAGATTTTCTCTTTTTTGGAAACATTGACTTGTGACAATGCAATTATTGTGATTTTTTAAATCCGTTATTCATCGAAAAATCGACATATATCTTATAACAATATTCACATAAATTAAAATGTGATTAGTGCATTTGTATATGATGTTTGGATTAATTTGTTATATTATCATATATCACATCTCTTCAGTATAATATTTAATCATCCATATATTTAATTAGTGGTGTAACATTTCGTAGCGACATTGGAAAACACAATAGAATAAATTAAAATGTATTTAATTATATATCAATAAGAGGCTCTTTGTGATACAAAATGGGATTGTTATTGGTAACCCCTTGTATTTCAAGTGGGATACTATGTCCATTACATTCAACAAATGTTTGATTTTCATAGACAGTTATTTCAAAAAGGACAACAGGTTGCATTTCTATCCAAATAAATCATCATTCTTTGTTGGAACTATTGTCAAACCTTGAGCTACTTCCATGACTTGGGTTATTTGGATGAATATTTTGTTTATTGCATCGATTGTTTTCATCTTCATGATCTCATTCCATCTGCAAACATAAAAATAGTGTAATGAGTGTATCTACATTGGTGAGAATAATGAAAATTGAAATAAATAATATACATCAATGTAAATCGAATAACAATGTACCATAGCAAGAGGTGACTCATAAAATGTACACATAGTTTCAAAACCAAGTCTCATGCCTTGTTGCAACAAGTCTTCTGCTAGTGTAGTTCCATAGCTTGTTTACTGCATGTTTTAAACCCCATATGATAAATCATAGATTTAATCTAAAGAATTTTTTTGTTCTATTAATTATAAACTCAGAGAAGTAAAACAACATAAATACTTGCAAATTCCACAATTAATTTTTGATATGCCAACATATACTCACAACCAAAATTTAACTCAATGTCAATCAATTCTTCTAATTGCTCTTCTTTATATGTTAGCACCTATTTGAAAATATTCAAGGATGGTTATTTTAAACTTAAAATATGCAAAACAAAAACCTTGAGTTGTTATAAGGAAATATTAACAATTACTCACAAACTTTGATATCAACCATTTTCTTCCTTGTCGTCCTATTTATGTGTTGAATGAGTTCCATTTTGTTTTCTTTTTTACAAGAAAATACTTGAAAATTAATATTTAATACTAAATTATTATTTTATATGTACAAATTAAATCACGATTACATACATTTGAAGGATATTGTTGTTGAGATGGATCCTCCTGTCATGCAATTATGTCCATTTCTTTGACCATCTCCTTGTACACTTTTTTGGACATTCTTACTTGCATGTTTCACATGTCATTGTGTTGATTCTTTGGAATTTGCATAATCTTTCTGAAAAGAAGAAGAAGAAGAAGAAGAAGAAGAAGTAATAAACTATTTTTATATTGATATATATAAACTAAATATAACAAAATTGATATTAATAAATTAATGGTTTGTATTAATATATACAGACAATTCGAGAAAATCATTTTAATTAGGAATATTACCTTTTGAAAGTTTTTTGTTGTTGTTGTTGTATGTTTTTTTATTGCAAGGTTGACATGTCTCATTGACCATTGCTCTGGAAATGATTTTTGTGGTTTATATATAATTTGGTTCATGGAATCATTGGATTGATTTTTATATTGTAAATGGAAAGCACGTCTATACGTTCATTCCACTATATCCCTCATAGTTTTGTAAAAATATTCACCCCTTTCATTAACCTCCAACACCACTCCAGATGAGCTAAGGACTAATTCATCGTCATTTACGTGTTCTATTAATTTTCTTTTCTTAGAAGGACATTGATATTTTCCTTTGTTGTTGCTCCTTGTATAACATTAAACTTATATGTATTAATAGATAATTTGAAACATATTATCTAATATTCTTAAGTATATTATTAATGAAAAAAAAAAACTCATATTGAATAGTATTTTTGCATTCACCTTATTCATCCTTCTTCAAATTTTCTATCAAGATTTTATGTTCTTTTGCCCTTAGATTAGAAATAGTCTTATCAAATCTTCTTCATTTTGTGGCTTTGTATGAAATGCACTAACCAATAGATATTAGTTAAACATACAGATAATTCAAACATATTTAATTTTGTAAAGAATTTAAAAAGAACTTGTCTTCTCTACTTTTTTCGATGTGGTATCATTATGTCGATCAATATTTTTGCTACTTGACAACTTATCGTAATTTTTTTATGACTATACAACCTATGCCATTCAATGCATAAGCCATTAAATATATTTTGTACATAAATGAAACAATTTTAGCCAAAAATATCTATGGTAACTGGTGCTTTTAGTTGAATTAACAACCCGGTGCATTTAATCCATTAAACACATTGATTGTTTAATCTTTCAACATTGACAACAAAATGTAATTTTTAAAAATAATTCTAAATTATGATAGTGCAATATGTAATGGTAAATGCACCACAATGACTTAACGATGTTATTTTGCATAGGCGCGTCGATGTGTTATATTACACCGGGAGCATCGATAAACAAACTAGATAGAGCTGATAGGGTTATAATATACCGGTGTGTTTTATTAGACAAAGCGCAATGGTACATTATATTACATTAGCACACCACAAAACATATGTTGTTTAAAAAAAATGGAGGAGGCTGACAAAGTTTGGATCTTATTCAATAGGTAATCCCCCTACCTTACATGTCTAACACTCTATATATAGTAAGTACACAAACCCATTAGATTTAAAATTCCTAAAATGAAAAACCCTAATTGTGAAGTGGTAGAGGGAGTTAAATGCTAAGGTGAAATTTTGTAGTCACATAAGCAAGAAGAAGTAAGGGTTTAAAGTAAGTATTGATTTTTTTTGTTTTATTATTATTATTATTATTTAATTTTAATTAAATCTAAATAGGAACAAAGGTCATAAAACTTTTTTTTTTTCTAAATACGATTAATCTATTAACAAAGTAAGGAGGTACAAATACAACGTGACTGAAGTCAAAACTCTGCTCTGAAGAAAGTCAAAACTCTACTCTGAAGAAAGGAAAAACTGTCAAGAAACGCAGATGAGAAGACTGACTGTAGGCAGTGAGCTCATTGTTGTGCCGGTTTTCAAGACCCATGCAGGGGACCAGGTTGAGATTCACTTGATAATGCAGAATTAACAAAAATACCAAAAACACTGAAAAACCACAAAACTGTTTGCATTACAAACTTGCCCAGTGGTGAGGGTCACACTACACGAAGACGAGGCATGGGTGAGCGAACTAGTCATCTGGATGTTCTTCCTCGATACGGCACCAACCATGATTTGGCAAATCCCTTGCTTGAGCCGCATTCTGAACAGAGGGACTAGGGTCAACCGTCGCCATCACCACATCCTGAGCGCTACGAACCTGTACATTCAAATCCTGCCAAGGCACATTTCCAATTCCCAATTGGAGGGAAGAAGATGGAGCAAAGATTGGCCCCGAACCTCCCAGATGAGATCCATAGTCCTCTATCTGATTATCTTCAAGGAAAACCACCGAGATATGAGCAGTTATCCTAGGGCGATTCAGAGAGCTATTAAAGGTGAAGATTGTAGTGCCAGACGTGGAAGGAGGCCCAGGGTGGAAGCTAGTGGAATGGAGTCGCCCTCTCCCACTATGGGTGCTGGGGTAGCGGCCTACAAACAGCTCACTGGAAAGGGAAGGTGAATCAGAGGATGAACTAGAAGGCGCGCGTCGGGGCTCGTCTCTTCGACACCCCATTCTTTGGTGCAGGTGAGGTATCTAGGAGAGATCAGCGGTGGGACACCAGGAAGGTAGAGCAACAGCAAGGACCGGGAAATGGCAACAACTTTGCGAGCAGAATGAAAAAACTTCACAGCAGAGACCCAAGGTCCAGGAAGGGATCCAGTGGAAAAGATGAAGCCTCTTCGCCAAGAGAACAGAGCTGAGCGCTGAATTATCCCTTCCTAGAAAATCCCGAGAGGCTTCAAGAATGACATAGCCAACATCCCACAACTCGAAACTAGAAACGAGGCCATAGACAAGAAAATAAATCAACGAGACAAAGGCATCGAAACAACAACTCGAAACCCAAGAAAAGAACGAGAGGAGGAACAGAAGCCACTATTCCAAGAGGGCCAAGCCAAGCAATAGGGTAACCTTCCCCAGCAAGTTCCAAGAGACCTCAGGAATGACCGAGTTCACATCAAACAACTGAAAATCATAAATGAGACTAGAGGCGAGAGAATGAATCGAATGAAATAGTAAAGATGAATTCATCGCATACCCGAGACATCTCTTGGCCTTATCCTCCTCTAGCGTGCCTCAGGATGCTCCTTCCATAATTATCGCATTGAAGAACCCCGCCTTCTGATGCAGGCCAGAGCGTGCGGAGGGAAGAACCAAAGCTGTAGACATGATGTGAGAACAAGAGCCGCTGGAATGAGAGCTGATGAACCTTGCTCTGCATGCATGCCAAGAGCCAACCACCTTACCTTTATTTAACGTTTTATACTGGGTGGGCAATATCGATCTACCTCGCCCCACCCCTGTCCCTTCATATTTAAGGCCACCTCAAACACCCGCATCCGGGAAGGTCATAAAACTTTTTACTAGTAAAATCAATAATTTTTTTTTATTATATTAGATTTTCATTTATTTATTTTATTATTTATTATTATTATTATTTGTAAACTTGGTAGTACTTTCTCTATTAATATTAAACAGCCACTAACATGTTTTTCACAGTAATAACAAATGGCCTCAACCTACCCGTAGGAAACCAGGTTGGTCATATGTGAGTGTTAAAAGTTGTCCAAAATTTACATAAGTCTTTTTCCACCATCCATGCAATATTTGGTGTTATATCTATAATAAACATCAACTTAGGAAAGTAAAGGCTACTTAACATATAATAAAATTCTGACTAGAAACCTGGTTCACTCGTCCGAGGACCCCACCGGTTCTGGGGCTTTTGCACTGGACCCTAGCATCTCACTTCTCTTCATGTCCTTTAGAATTTGCTCTATCCTGCTCAAAGCTTAATTGTTTTGGTATACTTGTATCTGAACTGCTGCTATCTCCTTATGGAGATCCTTCCTGATGGGCTCCTTTGTTTTGGCATCCTCTAGTACCTCTTGTTCCTTGTTTAATGCCATTACTCGGGCTAGTATGTTCTTCATAACCCCGTATTGTTGGATTGTTTACCGGAAGAGAGTATGTTGGACACAGGTGTTCCTCAGGTCTTGCACCATGGCTTCCCACTCTTCTATCTCTATGTCCTGGTTAGTTATGCTGTCATTGAGTTCCCTCTCCCACTTGGCTATTTGAGCTCTTACCACTGGCGGGTTGCCAGCCATGTATGCACTGATGAGAGTCTGCATATGCTCCTTTCCAGTCTTTCTGCCTCACTTGATTTGGCCTCTATTGGAGGTGGCTTCTCCCCGGGGTCCTTTTCACTGCCTTCCTAGTTCCTCTGTTGCCTTGTTTAATTGCCTCTTTTCCTTCTTTAGCCATGTTGTCTTTGTTTCAGTTGCATTTTTCTTCGCCCGAACCATTCTCCACTATAGGCTTCTTCATTAAAGCTTGAAGATTGGTCGGACCTCCAAGTTGTGATGCACCCTGGTTATTATAATACCTAAAACAATAACACAATAAATTTCATCGGTCTCGATGCATACACACAAATTTGTCATACTTTTTGTTGCTACGAACATGGCCACTCACCCTACTCCTAGAAACTTGGTTTTTCCCTCCTTCTCCCTTAGTTCCCCCCTGACTGCGCTTGAAATAATAGGCTTCGGTCTCTCAGTTCTTCTCCTTTCTATTTCATCCCTCCTCAGAAACCCATATCGTGCAAGTAATCCTTTTTGGTCTTATAGGAGTCCCTAATTTGGGTTCCCTTATCAATATTCTGGAGTTCAAATGAGTATCCCATCCTAACCTCTCTCCTCTCAGGTATCCCCGCCTGATTTTTGCCCCTAGTTATCCCCTAGGTCCCGCTCTAGATATTCTAGTTTAGGTTCGTCTCTAGCCCAGATAGCCATAGCCTTGCTTCTTTTGCCATTGTGATACCCACCTCTATGTCTCTGCTACATGTTTTTTCCTTTCCATGCCTCAGGTGCCACCTGGGCGGAACTTCAATATTCCTGCGCTCTCCATTAGTGGAATCCCCATTGTCCTCTCGTCTTACCTCGTTCCTTCGCTGCTTGTCTTCCCAAGGATACACTTTAACTTTACCATATCTCCTCGCTCCATTATCATTCTAGTCCAAGTTAGAGTCCCAAGAACCCTAGGTCCCGACTCATGCCAAGTCATGGCTTCCCCCATCCCCCTCCCCGAATTCCTTTGAATTAATCATGACTTCAATTCTATCAGGTAAGGCGATCAAGGTAATATACCAATGATTTTTGTCGACCATCCTGCGTCCACCAACCTGCATCCACCTCCTGCGTCCACCACCTTTCTCGTTTCATTCCTTTGCCTTCTTCCTTTGCATGCAACTATCTCCTCTCCCGTCTACCTTTTCCTCTTTTTTTTTTGTCCATTTTCCCTAGCTATCTTCTATCCAGCCTCCCAAGTGCCCTCTTCTTTATCTTGTCACCCATTCTTTCATTCATTTTCCTTAGAATGATAAACCTCTGACTCTTCCATCATTGTCTCTCATTACTTCCCTCGTGCCTCCGGGTGCTCCTACCGTGGGTTTCTTTCTGCTCTCATGCCACTTGCCAATTATGTTCCGCCTGCCCTCTTTCTTGCCCCCATGCCTTTAGTGCTCCCTTCCATCCTCAGCCACACCTGTCCTCGCTCGGTACCTTCCTCTTCCCTGCCCTGTCCTACTTGCTTCCCTTCTTACTGTCTCGTCCTCATACATCTCGAAGTCCCCTCTTTCCTTGGGCCCAAGTGGTTGGTTTCTGACACCTCCATCTCCCCATCCCATCTAGCCCACCTCGTCTTCCCTATTGCACCCTGATCGAGGGATTATTATTATTATAATTGTTTTGAATAAATCTAACAAAAATTTTACAAATTTTTACTAATAAGTAAAACTTAAAATTTTTGCTATGTAGAGTTTTGAGTGAATCACCATACCTTTCAAATCTCAATCTTTCTGTTGTTCCAAAATATTTTGCTCCTCCATAATGTTTCCAATATGTCTCTCTTGCAAATGATCTCTCTTTTAATTATTTACCCTAACATAAATTGTAAAAAAACTTATTAGTAAAATCAACAATATATATATATATATATATATAATATATATATATATATATATAATATATAATATATATATATATTATATAATATATATATATATAATATGATATATGCAGGGTTTTGAGTGAATCATCGTACCTTTCAACATTTGATATTTAGGATATTTTGGTTGCTCCAAAGTATTTTTTTGTGCACAATTCTCCTCGTATGTCTCTCTTGCAAATCACTCCCTTGGAATTTTGGGAAAAATAATCAATAACTTTTTACTATTCAAAAACTTTACAAAACCAGATTACGGAAAATCAATTGTTGCTCATTTTTCAATTTAAAAAAGAAAAAAAGAAAAAACTTGTGTTTTTGTTTTTGTTTTTCTTCAAACATCGATGTGTTCGATAGTCAAGAGCACTTGTGTGTTTACAAGTAAAGCGCATCGAAATTGTCTGGGCACCAAAATTTTTCAACGGACTAACATGATATCTTATTATTATTATTTTTTATTTTTTTATATTCGAAATCCTAAAATGGTGTGATTAATATTTTAATGAAATGTTGTAGTTTGTATTTAAATGCATTGATGTTGTAATTGTTATAAGAGCACCAACATGGTTGAATTAGTTTTTTATTTTTAAAAATCCTGGAAACACGTGTGTGGCGGTGTTGTTTTTATTTAAATGCATCAGTGCAGTTTTATACAAGAGCACCGATATGATAACATATTTTATATTTTTTGAATTTCAAAAACCGGTGCTGGTGTTATTTGAACGACCCGACAATGTTATGATTTAAATGCTTCAATGTGTTTCATCCTGATAAATGCACCGATAGGGTTTAAAATCTATTTGAAATTTTATTTTTGTATAAAATTCCATATTCGCTTCAAATTATCTTCTATGACACATCCACATGAATTATTGTAGTTCATAACATACATTTTCTGCTTAAAATCACCTTATTTTTGAAAACTCTATTGAAATTTAGACTATGGTTATATGGTTCTCAAATTAATTTTAGATATGTACACAAAATTTTTGTTCTAGTTTTGCTGAAATGCAGGGATAAAATATCAATAATATCAAATAGCCAATTCTTCAAATTCCAACTCGTTCCATATTGCTAACCAAATTTCTCCCTTTCCATCTCCAGTAAATTCATATTTTATTTATATTTCAATTATCTAGTTGATTTTTTTTTTAATCCATGTCAATTTAAATAAAAATGTATCCAAATTTGTAGGCTCATGATTCAGAATCGAGTTCAGAGGTAGAAAATACTCCTCCATTTCAAAAACTTTCATATTTATTTGTATTTGTTTCTACTTTATAACCCAACCATGCATTAATGAAGGGAGATCGCTGTCTGTTGAGAATTGTCTAAGATTTCAACTCCTTTGACAAAATTTAAGTTCTGATTAGCTTGAGTTTTTGCTTTCCCCAATTGATTCTTTGTAGAAACAATTTCCTCTTCTAGATTTTCACATTCCTTTGACTTCTCTTTTAGTTTCCCTAGAAGTATTTCTTCAATCCTATTAGATTCTTCTAATTCAGTTTTTAGAACAATGATTGATGACTTGTCATACTCATTCTCTTTCTTTTCATACTTTATGAGTGGATCTTTGCTTCTTATTCTTTCTCCTAAGGCTGTTTATTTCGTTCAAAGCACTAATAAATTCATCTTCAAGATTTACTTCACCTTTTTCTTCATCAGGCACCATTTTCTCTTGTCCTTCACTATGGGTTTCTATGACCACGAGAAGAAAATATCTAGCCTTATCTTCATTAGATGATAGTTCATCCTCTGAGTTGTTGTCCTCTTTAGAGAAGAAGATTTTCTTCTTGAATTTCCTAATTCTCTTCTTTTCTTTTTCATCACACTCATTGTATACTTTACTATAGGGGCACTTATAAGCATAATGGCCAAATTTAGCATAATTAAAACACTTAAGAGGTAGCTTATCTTTATGCTTTCCAAATCCTCTCTTTAGCTTCCTTGTAAATTGTGATTGTTCCTCATTTGATTCATGGCTTCAATAGTCATGGTCATCATGTCTCTTATTTGCTACTTTGAAGGCAACTTCCGTTGATGCTTACTTCTCCTTATTGATCCTCATCTCATAGGCTATCAAGATTCCATGATGATGATTCTTGGATAGTTTCTCAAGATCTTTCAATTCTTCCAAGGCAGAAAATTTTGCATTCAATATGGAGTGGAGAGACCTCAAAACCTTTTGAACTACCACACCTTCATCAATCACTTCATCAAGTCCTTTTTAACCTTTAATAATATTAACTATATCAACCACATCAAGGAAAAAGGTTGCTAGTTTTCATCTTCTTTCATCCTTAAGCTTTAGAATTGCATTCGATGAACTTGTAGTTTAGCTTTCTTTACCTGGAAAGATTCACCTTCGTAGGTGCTTTATAAATTGTCACATGTCTCCTTTTTTTTATTTGTAATGCATAAATTTGACAAATTTTGATTTTGAGAAGCCACAAAGGACAACATTCATTACTTTTGCATTGTGGTTGAAATCTAGTTTTTCATGTTTATCAATGAAATGAGTTTTTGGCTCTTTATATCCATCCACAACTGCATGCCAAACATCAACACCAAGACACTTCAAATATAAGCTCATTCTCACTTTGCATAAGGCATAGTTTTCTCCACTAAACAGAGGAGCTCTATTTGTGAAACTACCATAAAGACTAGCCATGTTTCTTGTTGGATCTTCCTTCTGGCGGTTGGGCTATTGTTTAAGGAACCTACACTAATACCAATTGTTGAATACTAAGAGGGGGAGTGAATCAATATTATTATTTATTTGAAATATTTAACACAATCACCTTCAATATTAGATCTATTTCACAACTTAAACAAGAAAATAATAAACCATTCTCAGTCAAATTAGCACACCGAACAAAATATATTTAACGTGGAAATCGATATAGGAGAAAACCACAAAACAATTTCTTCTTTATGGATGGATTTAGGCACCAATATACAATTACATGGTTTTCAAGCAACCACTTGTGGGAGACACCAATCTTGTTTCAAATTTGTAGGATCCAACCCTCTGGAGACACCAATCCCTAAAGTTTTGCAAGCACCCACCTATAGAGAACTTCAATCCCCTTTTAGATCATTGGTTTGTACATTGTTTGTTTCTAACTATATCAACTCTTTGGTCTAAACTCTTTACAACAATCTTCTCCGCAACTATTCAATGTCTCGCTACACTTTAACTTATGCTCATTGTAATCTTATATATTTTTTGTTCTGCACTTTGTCTTCTTCTTATTTCAATATGACCAGCTCTTTGTTTTGCAGTTTCTCTGCCCTTTATCATTCACACCAGTTTCCATAGTCACTCTCACTTGTCATCTCATTCAGTAAGCAACATTGTTGTCCCTACATACACACACCTACAACGTTCATCCTCACACACAAATGTTATTCCTTAGTATTTACATTTTTTATCAATCAACATACATGTTTGTTACCTCTTTGGCACTCTCTTGGTAGCACATTCAAACCTATAGTCCCACTACTTGATTTACTTGATCATACATTTATATTTTCTTTCTTCTCATATTTAAATCGATCCATGGTTTTGTCCCATAGTATTGAACCATGGAATTGACCCATGGTATGGACATTCTAGTCGACAACAAGGAAAATATTCTTTATGTGCTTTTACATGAGTATTGGGAAAGCTAGAAGTCCAAATAGTTTCTTGAGTTTCATCTACAGGTTTCCAATTGAGAACACTTAGAATGAATGCATTTAAATTTTTTACCACTAAGATATAGGCCCTACATCTCCCGGAAGCCTTTGTTCCAAGTTCTTCATATTAATAACTTGTACACCAACATTTTGATTAGCCCCTCAACACAATACCCAAAAAAACAAGAAATATATATATATAGTTTCTGAATCACCCAATCTTCCATACACCATAATTTAGTAGAGTGATGGGGGGGAGTGACCCTAGGAGCATGCTCCCACAAAAAAAAAATCGCTCCCTAGCTTTTCTTCACAATTGTTTTTTGCAAAGACATCTAAAACACAAATGTTTTCATAGAAATGAGAATTTTTGAGTGGGGTAGCCTAATATTCAAGCCTATGGCCCTAGTATTGACATGAAATTCATGGTAATTATAAATAATAAAAAAATTCTCCCTAGATGTTCTTAAAAAAAAAAATTTGCAAAGAAGTTCTAGACGCAATTTATTTTTCAAAGAAAAAACATTTTTTTTTCCAAGGAAAAATCGTAATTTTATTAATGAAAACAAAATTACATATTGTAGATGCTAAAGAGCATTACATCATCAAGTCAATGACTGATGATCATAAGTTCATACAAAAAGGAACTAAAATACAGATGAAGAGAAGAGTTAGGCTTTTCTCCATTTATTTTTCTCAACCTTGCGCCATTCCCTTTGTGACAATGTGGAAGAGACAAGCACAAGTTGATTTCCTACTGCTAGTCTTGCAGTATCCTTGTCTGGATCTGAGTTGTCTGATGTATGCAGACATTTATTTTCACTGGTATCCTTTACTTCTGGTATCTTTGCTGGTTGAACTAGATTGCTCTGTAATTCAAATGGATCTTGTGAGGTTTTCCCTTGTGCTTTTGGTTCATTTGGTGTTTGGTTGTTGTCATTAGGTGTGGGTTCTTCCTCTGCTTCGTCCTCATCCTCACCAGACTCAGGCAGGGGGAATTGCCATCCTTTGGGTTGTTTCCCAATCTTCTTCTTTCTTCAGGTATATTTCTTGGCTTCAGGACACGTATTTTGAAGGTTTCTTGTTTGTCAAAAGATTCTGCATTTGAAAGATGTGTTTTCATAATATAAAAGCTATGTCCAATTTCGTTGATTGTGAATCAATTTTTCGTGCGAAGGTGAATATTCTTTCCTACAATCTTTGGGTATCTGTTTTGATGTATCACCCTATGATATTCCCAATACCTGCTAGGACTCACAGGGGCTTCACTCAATGAACCTATGACCTATCACGTGCGTTCGTGACATATTAAACAATACCCTTAATTTGACTACATATTGGAAAATACCCCTAATAATCACATTATTTAACCCCCTAACAATACAAACCCAATACGCCTTCCCAATTTAAAAAACCCCTACTTCCACTAAATATTGTGGGTATCCATTTTTTCTTTAACATTTTTTGTACCCCTTTATATTTTTTCATTGACTTTGAGCTCCATTTTTTATACCTACCAATATAAAAACCCTTTACCCCCTATATATCCCCCAATATATTATGCGATTTTTCCCTCAATATATATCCCCCAATATGAACCCACGTGGTATGGTATTTCTCCCCCAGTGAAGCCCCCATGCTAGGACTCAATTGTCCTAGAAATGTAGACGGAGATTATTTAGTCTAACCCATACTGGAATTCTGGTTACGACCATGGTATTTTCATCAAATTCTTGAAACCAAGGGGTAATGAAGAGACCCGTTGATCCCCAGAACCACGGTCCTTCCTGAAGAATAATGTCTCTTGGTTCCAATGTTGAGAATTTTACAATGAAGAACCCTTTGGAGCAGAGGTGTATTTTACAATGTACTGTCCATTTTGTGAAAATCCATTGAAAAAGCTTTGCTAGTTTTGGCCAGAAACAATTGAATCGACATATAATGGCTTGATATTCAAATGTATCACAATGCTCATATGTTTCTAGAGTGTCTATATTCAATTCTGGAATGTAATTCAGTTGCTCAACTATGTAAGGACTGGGAGAAGTACATGCTTGAACTGAAGGTGTTGGATATGCATTTTTTCAATGTAGTATGTTCTTGTAGGAGAGTCCTCGATTTATGTGTTTCTGTTTTGATTTTGTGCTTTTAGATGTACTACTCCTAGGGCCTCCTCCAACACCTTTTATTTTACTGGAGGGCACAACTCCACCTCTTAGTCGCAGGTTGAGGGTTATAGAGGATGTTTATAAGATGTTGTAATCCATCAGGAACCGGTTATCCTGCCTTGATCTGCCCCCATGGATCAAGTGTTGCAGATGTATAAGGTATCCAATATTTTGCATGATTTTTTGCTTCAGTTGCATCACCCTATCTATTTCATGCACCCAAACTAATGAAGACTTCCCGACAGGGGTTTTTAGAAAGATTTGAAAGTGGATTGGTTTTATCTGTTTCAAGGAGTCAATGTCCAACTTGTTTTCGAAAAGAAATTCTTCTTTAGAATAACCAGTTTGTGATGAGCTTGATTTGAAGGGATTATTGGAGAGGTTCGAAGCAGGAGTTGCCTCGACTATGCCAATTCTATGTGCATTATCCGAATCTACCTTAATATAGCAAAAACGGGTGTGGAAAGTGTTGGCGTTATGATACATATGTTGTACTTGATGGCAACCCACTCATCTCAGATGATAAATTATGGTGCAGCAAAGTTCACGCACTTTCATGAAGATAAAAGTTTATTTCATGTAGAGAAAAGTTCATGCACTTTTATGCGGAGAAATGTTTATTTCATGTAAAAAGTTCATGCACTTTTATGCGGAGAAAAGTTTATTTCATGTGGAGAAAAGTTCACGCACTTTTATGTGGAGAAAAG
>APFE030427536.1:27458-40310 GCA_000404065.3 Pinus taeda
GTAGCCTTCTATAGGCCAGCACCTACGTACTAGTATCTTGGCTAGTGCAAGAGCTAAGGGGGTTGTAGCTCCCTTCCAGGAGAGTCTGGAAAACGAAAGAGGGTTGTAGCTCTCTGCAGGTTGCAGCCTACGTACTGGTAAAGCACTGCACCAGTACAATTGTAAAAAGAAGTTTCTAATTGAAAGAAGATAGAGACATATTGCAGCAGGTGGTTTTCACCCACATTGGGTTTCCACCTTATATCATGGTGTTCATGTGTGGCTTATGTGTGATGATCTGTTCTATTTTACTGCACCTGTTTACTGTTAATATGGTTGATAATGTTCTAATGCACTCATTAAGGATCAACTAACTGAATCATAAGAAGTTGTGGAAGTAGCATATATGAATCTGAATATGGAAATGAAAAAGTTTTATTGATGAGATATTACTGATTCATCCCCCCTCTCAGTATTATTTCCAACAGAAAGCCTGAGACATAGGGCGTTTGTCCTTATTGATTTTTTAGCCTATTAGATCTAAGCCTGGTGAACCTTCATCTAGTGTTTGTTTCTCCATTTATGAGACTACATGCAGGTTTGTTTGATGCAGATGCCAAACCCCTAATACAGAGTCCATATGCAAGTAGATCTGTAGATTTTGGTGCATCAAAGTCTAATCGATCAATATTACAACAGTGAAAGCATTTCTGTTGTGACAGCAGAGGGGTCCCAGGGTGCAGTACTGGTATGTCGCAAAGGATATGTCTACTAGTAACCATGCTACCATCGCGGTCCTCAAAATATCCAAACCCATCTGCAAAAATATTGTCAAACAAGCCCTATTCAACCAATCCATTAGGGTTGGTATGCCATCTGCATTAGGCACGAAAAGGAAGATGTTTCATTTGAGACAAGGTGTGATCACTTTGGTTTCCCCGAAGGTGGAAGTCACCGCAGTGCCATGGGCTTCGTCCTCTGAATGTTTCGGGTACCCTGTGCTCCATAATGCAAGTTTTCCCCACATATCAGGAAGCTCAACATAACCCCTCCCAGGGATGTGAGCCCACCAGAGGCTTAAAGCCTCAAATCTGGAGACGTCGTGCAAACCAACCAAGGGATTGTTCGCAGCGACCGAGTCTGAACCCACATATCCAACAGATGAAACCCTAGCGCAAATGAACTCCATTCCCCTCCCCCCAAATCATTTAAAGAAAAAACATATTTAGTGGGGAAACCTAATATTCAAGCCTATGGCCCTACTATTGATATGCAATTCATGGTAATGTTAAATTCTCCTTTATATTTCATTTTCATCATTTTACTTAAATTTTTAACATTACCATGAAATGACTAAGAATGTTTGTGAGTGGTTCTGACCTCACTCGATTTCATATGGAGAAAGTGAATTTTAGGTATCACTCAAAATCCAGTAGACTTATTAGTTTTTCATGATTTCAAGATTGGGGGGATTGCAATGCTTACATTGGATTTTGTCATGTACTAGGGTATGAGACTCGTATTTAATCAAGAGCACCAAACCCACTATGAATGATCTGAAATCCTGATTGAAATTGATTCATTAACTTTTAAAAAGTGTTTGTATGTATTTAAAATCACCATGAAACAAAACTCAATTTAAATGACATAGGAAACTTGTAAGGAAATTGCAGCAAATAAACATTAACAACAAACCAACAAGAGAAATTGACACCAACATGTTGATAACGAAGTTCGACTATCTTCAAGCCTACGTCTCTGAGCCTGGTCTTCATTGGGGAGGCCTATTTATTAAAAATGCTCAGAATTCATGTACATCAAAATCTAAGCTCTGACTCATCAAAAAAAGGCTATCAATACATTCAAAAGGCCTCAAAACCCTTGTTTAGGCTCTTCCCGCACTTAAAAAGGTCTCTAAATGGCCTCAAAAAGCCAAAAACACTCTCTGTTGTAACTAAAAGGGACTTGGAACTGCAAACCATACAAGAAATCAACCTATGGCCCAATGGTTGGGAGTGTGGCTTATAAAGCCCCTGGTCGGGGGTTTGATCCACAAATTGGGTGATTGATTTTTGATATTCGATGGTGGTTGTATTACATATATGACAAATATTTATTTTATTAAAGGTTATAGTGGCGGGGTTAATGGATTCGCCACCCCACACCACACCAACATACAACATATATAATATGTTATGGCCCATAGGCCTTATCCAACATATATGCCCCTCCATACTATGTCGCTTCTAAAATAGGCTAACTCCCACTATCAAACAATATGGTGGGGATATGGCAAAGCTGCTCGATATGGTGGGCTCCCGCCATATCCCTTCCCCCTATATGTGGTGCCAATACACTTTAAATAGCACATTCGTTCCATGTATATCGAGAACACTGGTGGTCCATTAGTAAGTCGTGTGAACTATGGTCGGAAGGTCTGGGGTTCGATCCCGAGTCCACATTCCACTGACCACACGATGACACTTGTTAATCTCTAGATGTGTCTCATGTTATCCAAAACTGTGAGACTGGAACCCTGACTGCTGTAACCATGAGTTAGTCATTGTCTACAGAAACGTTGAGCATTGACTTTGACCTGTTGACCTTTTGCCCTGCTTGGACTTGAAATTCGAATGGATATAACTTCGTCATACAATATCCTTTTTTTCCCATTCAAGTTGCGTTGGATTAAGAATGACGAAATCTATGCCATGGAGCTAGTCTAAAAAGCATCTGATAACTTTGATTTTTAAGCATTTTCTGGAACTCTGAGCATCTTTTGGATCCTCTGGATCAGTGCACCTTGATGTTAGTGACATTGGTTGTCGAACTCCTTTATCATAGCCCTACTAAAAATGTACCCATCACTTAAACAAAATCTTGACTTGACATGTTATGCTTGTTATATCTTATGTTAATGCTTAAAGGGTGATATTAATGACAAATATCCTAAGATAGGCAATGATTTTGATGATATGTAGGTATTTTTTGTACTTTATTTTTTTGGATGCTAGAGGTCATCTAGCGCCTATTTGTTGATGTATTTTCAGTTTAGAGATGGATTACACTTGATGGTATTTTGGTTATGTGCACCCTTACATGCTATATAAATGAGAACTTGCAATTTGTGGACCTGTGGTTTATGAAGATTACAAGTACTAGGTGATTGATGTTATATGGTTTAATCCATGTTTTTACATCATTCTACATACTTTTACTGACATATATGCATCAAAATAAATAAAAATATATATTTTATAAAATTCATTCCTAATTCACTCCCAACCCAGAATCTTCTCAAAATTGTCGCTCTCCGCTCTCACTCCCGCTTCCAAACAACCTTGATTTAGCAACTAACATGTGCCTAAAATGACATACTTTCAACACTCATATAACTATTTTTCTTTAACATTTTTCCACTTTCCATCTTTTCCTAATACCTTTTCCACCCATTTTACCCCCATTTTTATACTTATTCTTATGCATTTTGAAGTGAAATTATTACCTTTCAGGTAACACTACTACACAAGGAAAAAAATACCTGGAACTCCATGAAAGCACTTCAACTTCTCTATCTGAGCGTGGCGTGGTTGCTTCAAAATTAACCCCAATTGTCATTGTTGCAACTTTGATACTACCATTGTTGCAACTTTGATACTACCATTCACGGTGATAATTACGCTCCAACGTGTCGTAGACAAATTGAAGCTACTACACCTCTCGAACTTTCATTTCATTGTTATGTTTTAGATTTTCTCATGTTGTAATTCTAAATCATTCTGGCTAGTAATTTAATCAATTCTCTAGTTGTCCAATCAGGAAGACGGAGAAGTCGAGGAAAACTAGATAAAGAAGCCAACTCACCATTGTCCGAAGGAGAATGTTGAATTAATCCATGTTGGATGTGAATTACATCTAGATCCATGCCGCATTAAAGCATCTTGTCTATGCTAAGAGACTTCTACAAAGTCTAACTCAACCCTTGGCAAGACTTGATTCTGGGAGTTGCATCAGCCACAAAAATGACACATCGAACACTCGGTAACCCGAGTCACTCGAATGGCTCAAAATTCATACGAGGCCTTATTAGCAAGAATTCGATCCTTAAATAATCTACATAATGTTTTGAATAACACATCGTAGTATATACCTGTCAATACTATGTTGAGCTCATACTCCAATCACTTCCATGTTGACATCTAGGCTTAACCTTGACACATAGCTCCTCCTGCCACCTCCCAGTACTTATGACAATGTTAGTGCTATGATTGTTCCTTGATCTTTGGCTTGATGGTGGAGTATCTCCTTTTTCTTCTTCAAATTTCTTCCACGACGGGAAACCTGGAAATTCACGTTTGTTTCAACTTTTGCAGCAAGACCTTTATTCTCAACTCTTCGTCTCTATTTACAGGCAACAATCCAATTGGGCACTAATTGGCACCAAGCTTGTTTGTTGGAGTAGTCTGTTAGAACTTCATTAATTGGTACCAAGCTTGTTTGTTGGAGTAGTCTGTTGGAACTTCATTTCCCAGCAGAACTATGTTGATCTTCGTAGTAGGATAGGACACAATAGTATCGCTGACCCATTTGTTCGTGACTAATTCATTTGCCGAGACAGCTACAAGTTCGTCATTTATAACACTCACGAGGACATTAAGACCGATGTTGGTGAGTGCCTTAAGGATTCCCTGATTAGTACCATATATTTTAACACTGCCCACCTTCAGTTTTTGGATCAAATGAATTGATTCTTGTATAGAGCACAAGTAGACAATTCATCGAGAAACAATAGCAAAACTTCAGTATTTATAGAAATGATATTCTGTACTCTGCACATATTTTTGGGCCTTTGTGGGGGAGTTACACTTAGACCCGCTCTCCCTAGTGTCATAGAGTTTGAAGAGTTTGAAGGCATGAGCACATTCTACAAAATTTTTTTGTTGAAATCCCATAAAAGGGCCACAGAAATACCTTGTTAAGCCATCAATGGTAGATCATTGATATACTTTATGGAGTTATCAATGAATGGTAGATCATTGATATACTTTATGGAGTCATCAATGAGAACACATATTCAACAAAGAAACAGAGTTGTGAAACACACTTGTACTTAAGTTAGTCTTGCACTTTGACAACAAGATGGGATTGGTCTTAAAAGAGAAAAACACTCCCCACCTTTGTCTTAAATCAATTCATACAGCTTGTATCCAACTAGAAGCGGCCCGTGGCGTGGTGTCCTCGATCTTTAGATCAATTCTGCGATGAATACAGACTCATCTGCCGGTTGAAGTTGTTTCGAAGATGATATGTTCATCTCTTGTCTCAGTGGCCCACCTACAACAAAGAGATAAAGCGGTTAATGGCCTAGTCTACCTCCTTTGTGTGGCTATGTATCCCTTCAATATTTGTGTAATCTTATTTGGTGCGAATTATATTAGATTATACCATGATTACAACAATATCCAAAACAATATCCAAGAAAATACAAGATAGTAAAAGCCAACCCAAACAATGTATACACAAGGGTTTGCCAAAAAAATTATTTATTATGGCATATGATTTCACAAAACAACCCTAACATCGTTTAGAGGAGAGGTTAGCCTTTTATTAAAAAATTATAATGGCTAAATAATAGCTAGTTCATCTCTAGTTGACTTTCCTCTAGGAAATATTATTTACTTGTCATCCACATGTCAAAGACTAAGTAATTTTAATAAAATATTGTAATTACAAGAATAGTTTGCCTGGAAGAGGTAAATTTGACTTAATATTATTGAGGTAACTCAATGTTCCCTTTGCTATGTCCCTGAAAGTCCAAAAGATGCCTCAAAATGTCCATTGGCTCTTAAGATGCTAGTATCCAACTCCAATGGCTAGAAGAAAATTCAATTTGGTCCATGAAGCAACTCGATTTGGTGAAGGAGAACTCGACATGGTTGAAGGAAGAAGCTTTGACTTTACAATGGCTAAATTTTTGTCAACTCATCAACTTCTTGGTCCATAACAACGCAACATTCCACTTGATTTTCCGAAATGACAAGTTTGAAGCTTTGACGACTAATTGACTTGACGTTTAGCAGCTAGAACAATTCGACATTGCCACCCTTTTACTAGATCTCCAATGCCTTAATGAATTTGACAATTATGTCACTTGGGTCTGTTGTAATTTTCTTCATTTTACCTGGGTATTTCTCCATTTTTCCACATCATCAGTAGTTTTTCCACGCCATCATGCTTTTGTGTTAGATATCTAATGCCCTTGAGGTTCTAGAGAAACTAAAACTTGAGTTATGTTCCTCTTCTCTAGTAGGCTACTTTTGACACAATGCATGTCCAAAACTATCCAACACTGTGCTTGTTTTGCCACTTGGAAATCTATAGTACAAGTTGACCAAATTTCATCACATGTAACTTCATCTTGCCTTCAATATTTGAAAAAATTCCTATTTGGCATGGTATCTTCTCATCAAGCTAAGCATTTTGGGACCAATTTAATGTTTTGACTTTTGAGAATACTTGCATTGGGAAAAGTGAATTGCTTCCATAAATGTGAAAATTTGACTTTGTGAAACTGCGATGTTGAGAACTATTTGGAACACTACACTAAGGCCAAGGCTACATACAAACTCAATAGATACATAACCATGTAGTAAGACATAGGTGCACATTGACCGAGAATGGATTGGCCCCTACACCGGTGATAACCGCTATAAAAGTAGGCTCCTCTAAAACTATGAGTCCCGTATATATATGTCTAGTTACCTCCAATCCTATCCACTACCAAAGGAACAAAATATGTACCCAAAGGGACTAGCCATGGCCGAACCAAACACAAGATCCAATACACCTAATATAGGGCCTCACATGGTTGTTACATGGCTTTAACTTGTGACCTTGGGCATACAATGATGTCGAATGCACTAAAAGTTATGTGTATCCTTGTTAACATGAATCATAGTGGAGCCTTAAAAATAAAAATGTTCGGAATGGCCTAATTTTGCACTAATAATCTAAGCCATATTGGGTATTCAAAAAGATGACCACCATGCTTGAAATATCATCCACCTACGAAAAATATACCCAAAAAATCCAATCACAAATCTAATCGAAATTTGAACCAAATATGAACCATGGGCTAATCTCCAAACTAGGTCCATGCAAATATAATTTTTATGTTGTTCTGAGAACCATCTAAACATAGAAATCCCCATAAATAAAAACTTCTAAAAATAGAATTTCCCCAATGCATCCTCCAAAATCTAAATGTGAATGGAATACAAGGGGAAATCTATTATATACAAAACGTTACAAAATGTTGGCAGCCTGAGTTGAATACTCTATCAATAATAACACAGGGTTACAAAATGTTGACAGCCTGAGTTGAATACTCTATCAATAATAACACAGGATGTGTTATCCCCTGACATCAAGATCTTTGACTACTCCCTAAAACTCATAGAATGCAACTATACAAAACATTAGAAGCCTTAGTTGAATACTCTGTAAATAATAATACAAGATGTGTTATCCCTGACATCAAGATATTTGACTACTCCCTAAAACTCATAAAATGCAACTCTAGAACAAGGTAAGGCCGGAACAAATCCCTCCAAAAAGTTACACATACGTTTAAAGTACTCATACCATCAATGTCGCACAAAGGGTCCACCAACTAATGCATCCCATAATGTACCCATTAACATATGCTGAAAAATAACACTCGAGTTATAAAGGCAATCCAACTTTAATAGGTTCAATTTGGAATACTAGTGTATAGCACCAGCCACGTTCAATTAGATGGACCGGATCATATTTTTATGGATTATTGAGTGAGTTAACATACTTTATCTTATCAAATCAGCCAATGCCTAATTAAGGTCATAAACATTGCCCATACTTTGAGCTCTTGCTTAGGTTTAACTTCCAAATTAATTTTCTTGGTTTACTCCAAGTTATGCCATGAGATGCCATGAGAATGTACATCATTACTCTACCATTTTTTTTTCAGAAAAGAAAATATTAATATTATTATTTTTTGAAAAATTACAAAATTACGTTTTTCCTTTCCCATGTTTCTTCAGGCATTTTCTGCTAACGGCTCACTTTTGACCTTCGAAATAAAATTGTTCAAAAATGGATATCTTTTTATGTTGTAGATATGACTTAATTTTCTTGGTATACTTCAATGTGAAAATGTGCATCTCCGCTGCACTCTTTAAGCAACAGCAAGAAATTCTACTGAATTATTGACATCAAATCATGTCAAATAAAAGGCCAAACAAAAGCTTCAGATTCCGAGACCAATTCTCTGAATGTACTCAGCTTTATTATTAACCAATAGTTTGAAAGGTCAACTGCTTTGACTGGAGGTCTAAGAATGTTTTGGCTCCCTGTTGTTGATATATCCATAAAATGTATTTTGACAAGATGCCAACATCTGACATTAGGACTGAGAAGTGACTCTTTTCAACTCGGATGTATTTTCATCGCTAGTAATGTGCAATTGAGTACTGAGGTTGGACAACAAACAATGATATTCCCAGCTTTAGGAAATTGGATTCTGAGCATAAAAGGCCTTTAACACAGAACGATATACCAGTAACTCAATCTCATGTGTTTTTATCTTTTGCTCCATGGCTTCTGTTGAATCTCCACGCTTGAACATTTTGACATCATCGCGTTTTCCATTTTGAATGCCATTGAATTTTCCATCGCTTCTGTCATCATGGACATACGGTCTTTTGACTCCTTTCAAAGGATGGACAGGAGAATTCCTTCTCGAAGCAGGGCTTCAACATTCTTTAATCCATTTCCACGATTAAAAAACTTGGACCGTCTTGAATCTTTGACAACTCGCTTAGCATTGAGCAAATTTGAGCATTCTTGATTTCTCTGTGTTACCCTCGTTCTTATCAAGCCACACGGTCTTCTCTGCTGGTTTACTTCTCCAGGTTGCTCTTGGGATTGCACATCAGTTTGCATATCCCCAGGACATGATGCTAAGGAAGTTTGCTCACTATTTTCAACCACGGGACAGTTTCCATCGTAGATGACATCAATTGAATGCTACAAGACACGGAAAAGAATACATTAGCCATTGTATTATGGGGGACTCAATGTCCTCTTAAGTTCACTATGAAACATAATAATACAAGTGCTGACTCCTGAGAGAGATAGTAAAACTAAGAAAAACATTTTAGTGGGGTAAAATTTTGCAATTAAATCATCCATCTCTCCTACACTGCACAAGTAGTTGAAGTAAATTACATTCACATTACAAGGCAAGGATTAATGCTTGCACGCAGAGCAGGGCAAGGCAGGGATGTGAAAATATCAACCATAATCAACCATACTTGTATGCTGGATGTCCATTGTGTACAAGGATGCAACAGAGTTTCAAATTTGTGAGAATGGACAACATAATTGCGTGAATTGACAATATCATTATCATATTCTAAAGCCTTAACTCAATTTCAAACAAAATGTATTACATATTTCACAGTGATTGGAAAAGTAAAATGTATTACATATTTCACAATAGTTAGAAAAGTAAATAGCCATTGATTTTGATTTTAACTTGGTAAAAACTTAGGATTCAAATGTAACTTCAAGATAATTAGGCACAAACAAAAGTTTACACCAGTTCATTTAAATCAATCATATTCCAGTTAAATCAATAATATTGCATAAAATGTATGAAGTCATGATTTGAATCTGAAATTTAATAAACTAGTCTGTTAAATCAATAATATTGCATAAAATGTATGAAGTTATGATTTGAATCTGAAATTTAATAAACTAGTCTAAAAATAAACATGGAAACTCTTCTAAACACCATCTCTTTAAAACAATTTGTTTGAAACAAAAAGTCATTAATGCCGTAGAAGGTATGCATAAATAAACAATATCCTTATCATTTTTTAAACCCTTTGTCATTTTTTAAACCCCTAATTCAACTGCGATCTTCTAAAGCCTTAATACTATTCTCTGGAAAATCTAAAACTGAGTTGGAAAAGTAAATAGGCTTTGATTTTGATTTTGACAGGATGAAATAGGGTTCAAATGCAACTTCACACTTCATGATAATTAGACACAAAAAGAAATTTAAAACGCTCATTCTTTTAAAAAAGTTCTTGAAAACAAAAGCTCATTAATGCACGTATAAATCAATGTCAAGTTCACATAAATGCACAATATACCTATCAATTTTTAAAGCCCTAATTCAATTTGAAACAAGAATATTTCGAAATTCTCTTTGATTTCCATGTGGGAAAAAGAGATGTACGTTGATTTTGATTTCAGCTCAGTGAAATTTAAGATTCAAATGTAACTCCATACTCCATATATATATATATAAATCATGGAGGGAGATTTATACTAGTCCTCGTAAATGCAGCAGTTAATGTATGTAACAGTTAATGTATTGAACCTCCTCGCTGCATAATAACCCTAGGTTTACAAAACTACCTAAAAAGAAAGAATTTTAACGATTCTGTATTACTCAAACACTTATAATTAATTAAAAGAGAACCTGAATATAAATATCCATTAATTAACCCCAATTGTATTTGTATGGATTTCGCTATAAACAAATTAATGATTCTAACAGGAACTCCGTATCATACAAAGTTCGAAACTTCATATCATATAAAGTACATCACCAAAAAAAATGATAGAAAAGAGAAAAAATGATATGAAAATATAATTGCAAGAAAGGTGTCACCTTTGAGTACAACAGCGACCAACTTCCTTTGGACCAACATCCTTTGGACCATTGTAGAGGATGGCGTAGTTTGGAGAGAGGAAATTTGTTGTAGCAGCGAGTCTGGGGATTATGAATTAAGAAACACTCGGCCGCATGACACACTTTAATGACGGAGCCCCACCACCAGCAATGATCGTCATAAACTTCAACAATATCCCCAACGGAGTAAGAGGGTGTTTCTGACAAGCGGGGAGGAATGGGTCTGACTTGGGTGTATGACACATCATCTTCTGTCCAGGGTTGCCCGTTGTCCATAAGGAATTGAAATTCTTGTTAGTAGCGTATCTTGTAACGATGCGCTCGCCCAGGTGGCACATAGATGACCACCATCTCTCCCTGCAGCCAAGCACCCCGATACCTGGACTCGTTACTCCGCACCTTCACACTCATCCCCAACATCAACCTGCTGCTCGACATCCCTACCAGTATTGTTTATCACCACCAGGACGAGCAGCACCCCGCAATCCAACAACAACCAAACAATCAGCAGCGCCCTGCAATCAAACAAACGACCAATGATATTCTTCGCTACAAATGACGACGTGCTTAGTTGAGATGAGATTGAAAAAATATAAAGATCGGTGTATCTCTAGTTACATCCACTTCGCTGCGAGTCGTCTGGCTGACACTGAGAGTACCACATTTCACTTGAGTATATTTCTCCCAGATATACGGAAGACTCCACTATGGCTATGGCTAAATTGGCATTTGAGAATTTTTTTCAATGTAATCTTTTGATTAAAAAGTTCTAATTTCTGAATACAGAAGACCTCACTACATTGATATTCATTTTTTATATAATTTAAAAAAAATAAAAAATAAAACAAAAAAAAATCTAATTTAAGAATTAACCTACCTTATTAAGATAATTTTTTATTCACACTTAATAAAGCTTATATGGATTTATAATCATTGTAATACATATATTAGTGTATAAAACATGTCATAAATTATTAATATTAATTTAGTTAATTTTTATATTTTGTATTTTTTAACATTATATTTAAATACTTGCGATCCGTGCACACCAACAAAGTATTTAAATATACAAACCATCTTGAATGACATCTTCAAAAGTACGCATCCAAAGGATAAATAAGAGCATATCGTAGCATCCTGAGTCTTTATTGATGTAACTAATTATCAGATTGTTCACATTTTAGTTTTGAGGAATTTATAAACACGATCCAGCTAATCAATAGTTCACGTGGAATATTGCAACTACCAATATGAAGGCCTTTCAGCTCCCCAAGGTATGTGGCGGATGCAGATTAGGACGGTTCAAGATTTTTATTTCCAGAATATATGAATTTCATCACAGTCAATTTCTGGTATATATTTTTTTATTTTCACAAAACATTAATGCTCGGTTAAAATATGCACTCAACAAATTTTGTTATTTTGCAAGGCATATTGTTTCCATTCCCAATGTGAACATTCCCAATATAGAACGGCATACGGTCCTTAGTCATATGAACAGTATGGGCCAAATCCCCATCAGTCACAGTTCTCCCACAGTTCTCCGACAATCTATTCTAGGATAATGCTTGTATTTTGTTTTTTCCTAATATGAATACAATTATTCAGTTTTTTTCGTGCTAAAAAAATGAAGGCATGTAATTAATGACAAAATGATCCCTGAAGTGCTTGAACCAATTTTAGATGCTATGTAACTGCATTATGAAGATTTTGGGTGTTGGATAAGGGATCCATGCAATGGATCTTGATGCCCCATTATTGATTAGCATTTGATTTCACATGGGCGCAACTTCCAACTTGGTTGCAAAAAAATTACAGATTGAACTTACTCCTCCGCGACCAAGATTAAGTGATGACAGCCAATCCGATTCATTCTTCTGCACAAAGTGATTAGAAACAGGGGATTCATTATATCATTCTGAAAGATAAAAAAAAAACATTTTTAGATGTTAAAAAAATCCAAGGAGCCTATGATTCTTGCCATAATTATGGTCTTATCTAGCTCACATGAAAACGCTGAGTGAGAGCTTTCCAACCAGATACTACAATTGCTAAATAGAGACAATCTAAGAAAGTTACACTTAAAATAGTGAAAGAGAAATCAAGCACCAATTTACTTTTAGGAGGCA
>APFE030427538.1:0-24667 GCA_000404065.3 Pinus taeda
AAGAGATAGAAGTACCATTTATGATTGGTTCCACTCATAAGCTTCAAGCAACAATGATTTATCTCTCCTTGTTCTAACGTCTACCAAGAGTACAGAAGTGCAACATCAGTAGCAGATATCAGACACAAACATTAATAAACCTTGATCCATCCATTCATCAAAACCACCTATGAGGGTGCAAAAGTGCATGTTCTGAGGACGAGTTTTTGACAAATCTCCGGACCCCTCTCTAAATGCATGAGAAGGGTTTAAATACTGCTAACTATTTAACTTGATTACATAATTTTGGGATCCGGTTTTCAAATGACCATCCCTCTGATAAAGCAAATCATTTCTAAACTAAATCTAACTTTGAACTATTTCTATATTTACTCCTTAGTGCGGTGAGTGTGCAGCATTCGTCTGAGAGGAGTCGGTTGGTTGCATTTCCCTTTGTGCGTGTTATAAAAAAATAGAAGTAATAAGGGTCGGCACCACTTTTTTGATAAACTATCAAATATTTTAGAGAATCTCCCGCTGACTGAATGTATACTTGGTAATAACTCGGATTTTTCTCAAACTGGATCTGCTTTTGCTATTTTGGTTTCCTGTCCTTGTGAATGACTTGATGAGTCAGAAGACTTTACTTTTCCGAGCGATTCTCTGGATTGGAAACTGCCTTTGTTCTTCATTCCGGGCTTTTCTGTCGTGTAGGCTTCAGGTATCTTTGTAGTCCTATCATATGTGGTTCCCGCTTCTGAAGAAGTCTCTTCTGTGGCCTCCGAGCATGGGCACTTTCCTCCTTTCCTTAGATGTTTCCTGCAAAAGAAAAATTACTCCATTTTATCTCCTGTTTTATAGTTTGCGTAAAGGAAAAGAGTAAATGAAAAATAAAGTCTGATATGAAAGCTTCAGATCTTGCGTCTATATAATCATGTCATTCAAAGTGAACTGACCCTTCGAGAAACAAAAAGTATCCATTCGTACGATCATTAACTTCTTTTTACAGACGCGCGCCTAATTTTGATTAAAGGACAGCTTTCCCTTGAATGTTGTGCTGAGCAAGGTTTTCGCACTTCATCGCAGATCACAGATCACAGATTCATATTACAACACTGTGGTATCGCCATATCGGATCATTGCAGATCGCAGATTGCGGATCAGGGATCGCAAATCGCAAATCGCGCATCGCGGATATTAGTCATTGTGTCTTACTCTATGCGGCTGCTGCGATATGCGATGTCGCACGTCGGCCGTCGGGGATTTCTCAAGCCTCTCCCATTAAGAGCGCTTATGGTAAATGTGATGCGATGAGTTTAGCGTCGCTTCTTCGTGGTTTGATACGCTTACAAAAGGAAGTGTTTTCTTTGCTTTGCTGTGATAAGATTCTAAGGAAAAACAAAAATATTCAAGGGGAATTTTGATGGATTTTTTACTGAGGGTCCCCCCATTTGCTCGGTGTTGTTGCCAATACCAAACAAAAGAGGGGGGGGTGTTGGTGACCACAACAATGGCGATTCACTGGGAAGAACCAGTTATCTCTGACTTTCTATTGAACTTCAACTTCCGAAACAGAAAAATTTTCGTCATTCTAAACTTTGTTATGGACAAATAGAGTACGTTTGTCTTATCCTATCAATGATACTTTATTTCAACCTTTCTGCATTCCATTCGTTTGCTTCCTATGGTTCAGCCTTTGTATTTACACCAGCCATTACTTGGTCCCTTTTAAAGATAAAATGAGGTCATCTCTGCTATGCTAGTCATTTAAAATATGCTCATTTACCGCAGGTAGAGCCTCTGCTTCCCGCAGGCGTCCATAGCCTTGACAGGGTTACCTGTTACCCAGCAATGATCCTTTATCCTGCTTAAAACTATCTACAACTTTTTCAGAGAGAAAACCATTTTTACACTTTTTCTTTTTATATTCTCCAAAGAACAATGTCTTGGTTTGGTGGCCAATTTATGACACAGTCATTCACTTGATTTACACTTTTGCTGAACAAGTTGGCTCGTGATGAGACCCCTTGTCTTTTTATTGCAACAATCTTAAGTCGTTGCCCTATTTTGGTGGACAGTATTGGCAAGGTTAGCAAGTTATAATATATGTGATCATGATAAGCCGGCTCGTGATGAGACCTCTTATTCTTTGAGATACATATTGCTTTCTCGGATTACTTCTCTGAATGCTGTGATTTCCTTTAGCAGGGAGGAACTCATTGTTTTTCCTTAAGAAAGTTCTGGACGATAATAATAGAGTTCGAAAAAATAGCAGTTTTACAGAGAGTGCTCATTTTATAATTGATACCTTTCATTATGCTGATATAAAACAAGATTTTTGCCAAAGTATGCTTTCATAAATTTTTTTGAAGTCAGAACTAGTATCATATCTAGAGCAAAGTTGGACTCTATTTGTCAATAATAAAGATCAGATTCTCGAATTTTTTTTTACTGTTTGTACAAGTGAAATAAAAACAAGATCTAACAGAGGATCTGGTGTCCAATTTAACGCGAATTCCTGTAGTAATCATCTACAACTGGTTTTGTTTCTAAGAAAGAAAAACAAAAAGCTATCCTACAAAATTTGGAAGAATATCTTCTATGGAAAGTATATTTTCAGGATTTGTCCGTTAACAGGGAAGGAATCCTTTCTACCTGCTAAATCCTGCAACACAGACGTTGATGGGCCTATGACTTCTACAATCTAAAAAGGACCAAGCCACATTTTCTGGAATTTTGTATGTTTGCCTTTCTCTTCGTGAGCCTTATCCCATTTCAAAACTAGATCTCCCATCTGAAAGTTTTTTCTGGTTATTATGCTTGAGTCAAAAGAGGATTTTATTAGTGCTTGGTAATGAGCATGGGTTTTCTTAGCTTGCTCTCGTTGTTCTTCCAATTTAATTATTCCCATCTGTCTTAGTTGTAAAGAGGAAGTAGATACGTCATCGATGTACTGTACTAAAAACAAGGAAAGAATCATTAAATGGGTTGGAAGAACCACTTCCTTCCCATAAACTAAGTTAAAGGGAGAAGTGCCGATTGAAGCCTTCTTCATTATTCTATCTGCCCATAAAGCGTTTACCAAGGTTTTGTGCCAATTCTTTTGGCTCTAGTCAACTGTCCTTTTAATAATCCTGATTAGGTTTTCTTTTGTTGACTCAGCCAATCCGTTTCCTTGCGGGTAATAGTTGGACGAATATTTTAGTTTAAACCCTCTTTTAAGTGCAAAATCAGTCATTGCATTTCTAGAAAAGTAAGAAGCATTATAAAAAATTAAAGCTGATGGCAATCCAAATCTAGTGATTATAAATTGATCAATGAATTCAATGATATTTTCAGAATTAGCTGTCTTGAGAGGTACCGCTTCTACCCATTTAGTAAAGTAATCAGTTGCTGTGAGGATATACCTATGTTGCTTAGAAGAGTGAGGAACGATCTCACCTATTATGTCCAAGCCCCATTGACTGAATGGTTGCTTAATGTTTACCGGCTGGAGTGGCATGGACGGTTTCCTTTGTCTTCCTGCAGTAGTTTGGCAGATTTGGCATTTCCTCACATAACTGTGTGAGTCTTTAAACAATGTGGGCCAATAATACCCCACTCGTAAGATCTTGTGTGCGGTGGCATCTCCAACATAATGTCTGCCTGCAGGTCCATCATGGAGTTCCTACAAAAATTTTTCGGATTCAGTTTTCTCGAGACACCTAAGAAGCACAGAATCATAATTTCTTTTGAACAGAACATCATCTATGAGCTGATATTGTTTAGCCTTTAATCTCAGGGCTCTTTTCTTAGTGTGATCCAGGTGAGCTGGAGCATACACATTTTTGAGATAATAAATGGTGTCAGCATATAAAGATTCTATATCGTTTAGGCTTACCTCATACGTTTGTACTTCCTCAGATGAGCTTTCAGGAATATGTGACGCTCCAGCTAACATTTTGCAGAAGCCTTGGCCTCTCACAATGCTTTCTGGTTTGATTTCAAGGTCGTATTCCTGTAAAGCTGTGATCCAATTCGCTCTTTTTTCACCAACATCTTTCTGTATTAAAAGATTTCTTACCGCTGGAAACGGTACTATGACTTTGGTATGGGTTTTAAGTAAGAAAGGTCTGAAATACTTGATCACTTTGAAAACGGCATACGTCTGTTTCTCTATGTCTGAATAATTGAGTTCAGCTCCTTGTAAATTAGAGCTAAAGAATGCGATTGGAGCTTCCGCTTTCTCTTGATTCGCTTGAGTTAGGATTGGGGCATAGGATTTTTCTGAGGCGAATGTGTATAAGATAAAAGATTCTAAAAAATTTGGGGTTGCTAAAGACGGAGCATTAATGATAGCCTGTTTGATCAGATTGAATGCTTCATGTTCGTCCAGACCCCATTTGAAATTTGAATTCTTTTTGATCATGGTTTGCAAAGGAGAAATGATTCTTGAAAAATCCGGGACAAATCTTTCCACAAAATTGATTTGACCAAGAAAAGATTGCATGGCCTTTTTATTATGAGGCAGGGATATTTCGGAAATTTCTTTGATTCTATCAGGTTCAATGTGAATACCAGATTTTGATACTATGAATCCTAGAAGTTTCCCTTCACTTAATGCGAAAAAATATTTCTTTGGGTTAAGTGAAATCCCATACCTTAAACACCATTGAAAGATCTGTTTCAAGTCTCTGAGATGGTCGCCTCGCTTCTTAGAGTATACTGTTATATCATCCAAATAAATCACTACGGCTTTATTGACTAAACCTTTGAATGCGATGTCCATAGCTCTTTGAAACGTAGCGCCGGCATTGATTAAACCAAATGGCATCTTTCGATATGCATATGTGCCCCATTTGGTTCAGAACGTGGTTTTTAGCTGATCATCGGGATGTACCAGCACTTGGTTGTATCCTGAAAATCCATCCAGAAAAGACATTAATTCTGAACCTGCTACTGCCTGTAATATCTGCTCCATAGGAGGGAGCGGAAAATTATCTTTTAGACAGACTTTGTTGAGATTCCGAAAATCGATGCAGATTCTAATATCTCCGCTTTTCTTTCTAATAGGCACCATATTGGAGACCCACTTAGAATGTCTGACGGGGAAAATTATTCTGGATTTTAACAACTTATTTAGCTCAGTCTTTATTTGTTCTCTAGATTGGGGTGGATTTTTCTGAGTTTCTACTGGACAGGTTTTTCATTGTCGATCATAGGGATAGTGTGTTGGATAATGGAAGTGTCGTATGTCTTCAGCTCGTCGTATTCCAGGCGAAAACATTTTTGTATTGTCTCAAGAGACGAATGTATGCTAGTTTTTCTTCAGGAGTTAGGCCGTGGCCTAGATTAACGTTTTGTGGTTTATCATCGGTTCCCAGGTTTACTGACTCATAGTTCAAAGTTGAACTGCAGAGCTTAGAATTAGTAGACCTTTTAAACCAACTTTTCAGATCATATAAGTCTTCTAACTTAACCACTGATTTTGGTATAGCATTATCAGTGCTAGTTTTTTGTATTTGTTGATCATGGTGGTCCTCGTCAATTATTTGATTGGAGTAGGATCCTTCTGAGGTGAGGAAATTTACAATATCGGGATCGTCATTGAATACTCTCCAGTTTGTAATGTTGTCAGGGACGGATGGTTTAAAGATTAATTCTATCGAGAATCTATTTGGGCTAAAATCTTTGGAGGGAATGAGTCTAGAGGCTACGTTGGCTAAAAGGTCTGCGCTCGCGTTTTGAATTCTCGGGATCGAGAAAATATTGAATGCCATGAAATGCTCAGCCAGATCCTGTACTAGAGATTGATAGTGTTTCAAATGACTTGATAGGCAATGTATGGTGTTACGTACCTGTTTGACCACAATCTCAGAGTCTCCATAAACTTGAAGGTATTTGACGTTCAACCCGATTGCTTTGTATAAGCCTTGCACCAAGGCCTCATATTCTGCTGTATTGTTCGTGCAATCAAATTCAAGTCTGCATGTAAGCATTGTCTTGTTTCCTTCTGGACTGATCAGAACGCGTCCTGCTCCTGCTCCTTCGTTAGATTTAGAGCCATCAAAATATAATTTCCAAAACAAAGATGTATTTACAGGTTCTTCTACAAAATTTACGCACTTTGAATTATCAGTTTGGGAAAAAGTTTCTACTTGGGATAGAACTGAATTTTCTAAGTAAGGTGATGTATGAGCATCGAAATTGCCGAGGAAAGAATCTGTTGAGTAATTGCCTATGATGCTACCGTTATATGCTATCGCTTCATTCTCTCCCTCTAATTCTGTTACTATGTATTTTTGGTGTAATTCTCATTCAACCTTTATTTGGTTTGGCTTACCATTATATGGTAACCACATGTGAGACCAGTCGGTTGAGAAGTATCCACGGAGTTTTTCGGACCAATCCCTGCTGAGAATTAGACCGTAGAATTCAGGGATATCAGCCACTAAAATGTCGATAACCTGAGAAACCTTAGGGTTAGACGACAATCTTATAGTGACTTGATTAAGTTCACCAATCACTTCGACTTGAGACCGATCAAGCTGAACTATGCGTACCGCATATTTTTGTGGTTGAACGCTTAACTTGGCACATATTGATCTGGGTAAAATGTTTGTTGAAGCTCTAGAATCTACTAAACAATTGTGCACGTTTTTATTGAAGATTTCATAAGTGAGCAAAAAGGGGGGAGTGTGGGATCTTGATCTTCCTCCAATCAAGGTGATGTCATTTGGATCGATATTATTGGCCGTGCTGATTGGGGGTCTTCCCATGTTGTGTGTAGCCACAGCTGTAGGCAAAGATGTGGTGGGTATGGCGTGGAATTCTTTCATCATTATCTTCTGTTGATGTTTCAATTTTCTCAATTCATAAAGAGTGATATTAGCCCTCGTCTTTTTCATGTCATCAATAATGTTGTAATCCATTTCATCCGACACTATTAGTGTCTTTGATGGGGGTGTTTGATCTGATAGGATTGGGCTAGATTGAGTCGCATTTGTGGTTGTTTTCTTCATTGCGACTTTTTCTTTTATTGTAGGGCTTGCACCCTTCTTCTTGGGGGTAGTTTGGGGAGGATCAAGTTGGTTTTTGCTACGTGTGCTAACCGGAAATGCTTCTTGATCCTCTTCTTGTGGGAGGATGAAATCCCACATTCCTTGTAGTTCCACAACTTTTTCATCATCGGTTTGTCCTTCAATGGTTCTCTCCTCTTCTTCTTCTTCTTCGGATTCGATGTTTGAAATAGCATTGAGTGGTTTCATATCCATTGAAGGGCCTCTTTTAAAATTTCTATAGGGCTTTTTCGACGAAGTTTCTGCCACTTGTTTCTTTATGTCGATCATCTCATTGGACATGGTTTTTAATACTTTCTGTAACCTTTCCAAATCGAAAGGGTCTTTTGTCTGTTTCTTCTTGGAGTCTTCCTTGAAAGAGGCCTTTTTGGACTTACGTTCTTCTATCGCTGATCTCTTTTCTAGAGCTACAACGCGTCTCTCTACCGCTATGGCTTTTGTCAGATTTTCGACTAAAGTTGTTTTATTCGCCCTATCTACGAAGACTGCTAGATTTGATGGTAAGGTTGTGATATACCACTCACATCGCACTTCTTCGCTAGGTTGGGAAGTAGCAGGGATTTTGTTGAGGATCTTATTGAAACGCAAATTGAAATCTTTGATGGGTTCTTTGGTTTCGGCTTTGAGATTGGATAGGTAACTGATTAACGTTTCCGTTGATCTATCGTCACCAAATTTGGTGAAGAATTGACTTTGAAAGATGTCCCAGCTTGTTATAGACCTGGAAGATAACAAAAAGTACCACGACTCGGCTGTTCCTTGCACCGTATAAGGAAAAAGCTAGACTACAGCATATTCATTGGTAACTCCATTGAGATTGAAAGAGAGCATGAAATTGTTAATGTGCTCTTTAGCTAGCATGCCTGTTTCTGGGTTGAACTTGGGTAGCCATTTCTCAGGATGGGGTGGTATTTGGCTCAGGGCTGGAGGCATAAAAACTGCTCCAGGATTGTTCCACGGAGCTTGATCCATTCTTGAGCTACTGGTAATTGCAAGTGTAGGAGATGGTCCTCGAGGTTTTGAAGATGCAGATAATATGATCTTGGATGATTGGGGAAGAGGGGTTGTGGAAGGTGGATGAGTGATTTGGAATGGAGATGTGGGTGGTTGACTTCGCGGTGAAGGAGTTGAGATGGATGATGTAGATGAGAGAGTTTAACCGTCAGAGTGCAGTGATGTTTTCCTTGCTCTTTTTCTGGCGGGAAGAGGGAGTTCGGTTGGCTGGATGCCAAATTTTCCGCTCTTTAACCTGGTCAGGGGATGAGCGGGATTGTATTGCGAAGTCACGCTGCTTTGAGATTTATCAGACCCTATTGAAAAAATATAACATCCCTGGAGTTTATGAATGAGAGTTTGAACTTCAGGGGGTTCGATGGTAGGCTGGTCTGAAATATTAGAGTATGTAGCAGTGGTTTTTATTCTACCAACTTGGGATTCTAATTTTAAATTTTCTAAGGAAGTCGGAGGAGTTGATGAGGGCGATTTACTCTCAGAATGGTATTTAGATTTTGATTTAGGTGCCATTCATAGTCAGGCCCTCCTTCTAGCGCCAAATATGTTGAAGCCCCGAAAATCGGTCGACAACAAGGGGGATAACCCACCCGTCCGGACCTTGTGCGCTCGTATCCGTTTGGTATAGCGGGTCCGAATAGGGTGACAGGACAGCTTCCCGACCTGGTGTGTGTGTGTGTGTGTGAGAGCTTGGACTGCTACCTAATGAAAATTCAAAGTAAAATCTAATTAAGACCTTTAAAACTAACACTATGCTATGACCTAATAAGAAACAATACACCCAACTAACTAACCCGGGTGTATTCCTGCTATTATCAACTAAAAAGATTTCGATAATAACTGGTAATAAAGATCATTCAGCTACATAGAATAGGAAATTTAAAGATAAACTTTTTGCATAACAATTAGGAAAAATAGTTATGACAGCATTTGCATAATAAGTACTTATAGGCAGATACAAAAATACGGGCCCACCCAAAAAGTGCCAAATGGTAACCATACATTCGTACAGACATATAAACAACTGAAACTATAAATCACTTAAAGAACATAAGCAGAAATAGTCAAGAGATAAAAGTACCATTTATGACTAGTTCCACTCACAAGCTTCAAGCAACAATGATTTATCTCTCCTTGTTCTAACATCCACTAAGAGTACAGAAGTGCAACGTCAGTAGCAGATATCAAAAAATGCAAGTAAAGATAAATTCCGATCCATTTATTCATCAAAAACTCCTCTGAGGGTGCAGAAGTGCATGTTTTGAGGATAAGTTTTTGACAAATCTACGGACCCCTCTCTAAATGTATGAGAAGGGTTTCAATACTGATAACTAATTAACTTGATTACATAAATTTGGGATCCAGTTTTCAAATGACCGTCCCTCTGATAAAGCAAATTATATCTAAAATTAAATCTAACTTTGAACTATTTCTGTCTTTGCTCCTTTAGCACTATGAGTGTGCAGCATTCAACCGAGAGGGGTCGGTTCGTTGCCTTTCCCTTTGTGCTTGTTACAAAAATAGGAGTAACAAGGGTCAGCACCACCTCTTCGATAATCTATCAGATATTTTAAGAGAATCTCCCGCCGACTGAATGTATACTTGGTAATAACTCGAATTTTTCTCGAACTGGACCTGCTTTTGCTATTTTGGTTTTCTGCCTTTGTTAATGACTTGATGAGTCAGAAGACTTTACTTCCCGAGCAGTTCTCTGGATTGGAAACTTCCTTTGTTCTTCATTCCGGGCTTTTCTGTCGTGCAAGCTTCAGGTATCTTTTTGGTCATGCTGCTTTTGTGTGCCTTTAACTCTGAGCTTCAGATGGCCTCTAAACATCAACGCTTTACTCTTTTCCTTAGATGTTTCCTGCACAAGAAAAATTACTCCATTTTATCTCCTGTTTTATAGTTGTGTGAAGGAAAAGAATAAATGAAAAATAAAGTTTGATATGAAAGCTTCAGATGTTGCATGTGTATAATCATGACATTCAAAGTGAACCGACTCTTTGAAAAACGAAAAGCGGTCATTCGTATGGTCATTAATTTCTTTTTACATGCGAGCGCCTAACTCTGATTAAAGGACAGCTTTCCTTTGAATGTTGTGCTGAGCAAGATCTCGTGCTTCGTCGCAGATCATAGATCGCATATTAGTATTACAGCATTGTGATACCGCGATATCGGATCATCGCAGATCGCAGATTGTGGATTAGAGATCACAGATCGCAAATCGCACATCGCGGATATTAGTCATTGCGTCTTACTCTATGCGGCTGCTGCGATATGCGACGTCAGACATCGGCCGTCGGGGATTTCCTATGTCTCTCTTGTTAAGAGCACTCATGATAAATGCGATGCAATGAGTTTTAGCGTCGCTTTTTCGTGGTTTGATAAGCTTATAACAAGAAGTGTTTCCTTTGCTTTGCTGCGATAAGATTTTAGGGAAAAACAAAAATATTCAAGGGGAATTTTGATGAATTTTTACTAAGGGTCCCCCATTTGCTCGGGGTTGTTGCTAACACCAAACAAAAGAGGGGGTTGTTGGTGACCACAACAGGGTCCCAGACAAGATATTTTATAGGCTATGTTTAATACTCTCGATGAGTTCACAGAGAACCTATTGTAGGAGGTGTTGACATACATTGAAGTGTGATTTGCGATGACAATTTTGGATGCGATATTTATATATTATGTTTGATAATTTCAGCAAGTACATGGATCACACAAAGATGAAAAATGTGTGGAATTTGGATTTTTCTGTTGATTGTGAGGGCACCAATAGGGATTTGTCCATTGATTGTGGTACGTCGATCAACCAATCATTGATTTCAACCCACAAATTTGCCAAATTTGTAAGGTAGTTTCCACAAGTCTTAGTTAAGCCTGAGATTTTCAATATCCAATCAAAACCGTCAATCTAACTTCATCTTTAGTTAAGAACTGCCTGGGTTTTGAGGGATTTGCCACACATTCTTATTTAAAGGACCCTATGTGTCAGAAGAAGGGGTGGGAAAAGAGTAGCGTAGGTTTGGAGAACACGACAGTGGTGCCTGCTCCTAGCAGGTGGCCGTGACCTTATCTCAAAGATTAGAAGGTTCCGAGAAGGTTGGAGAAGGCCCAATTATCTGAATGGGGTGTTCAAATAGGCATTTTTGCACTATTTTTTGCCAGGAAGTCAATCGTGTTGTCTATTTCTAGAGCTAGGCTCTGCATTTTCTAGCTATCTTCCAGATTGGAGGTGTAAGGATGTTTATGTGGAAATCTACTTGTACTTCTCTCTTTTCATGCCACATAATAAAAGAAGGCCCCCCCACTATTGAGCGGGGCCTAGAGATGTAGTCCAAATTGGATGAATGCCGTAATCAAATCTCTGTGTCATGATATTTTGTGATGACATCTCTTTCTCTTCATCTTTCATGCTTATGTTTTTATGGTTTTTTAATGCTACAACTCATGTAAACTCCAATGCATCTATAAGTAAAAAAATCCTAGATCAAGATGGTATCAGAGTAGGGCTTAATGATGTGAATTACATCGGTGCGCTAACCAGAGATATGATTCAGAGGAAGAACATCTTAAAAAAAGGAGACATGGTGAGTATTGAGGCTCATGGGGGAGAGATACTATACAATTTCTGTTAGAGTGTGTGTGAATGACAGAGTTGTGTGTGAATGATTAAGTGTGGAGCCATGGAGAGTGACAATGGAATGCGTGAGGCTTTCCTACGTATGTCCAAAATGGTGGATATTATATATGAAGCTTCTGAGAGGTGCAAAGAGGAGGATAATGAGGGATTGGAGAGAAATATATCATCTAAATCCTCTAGTTATTTTCAATCATCTCTTTCCTCAAATGGGGAAATGAACCAGAGGCTTCAAGAGGAGAATGCTAAATTAAGAAAGCTCTTGCAAAAAGTGAATGACGAGAGGTAGCGATTGCAGTTTCAACTGCGAGCCACAGATGAGGCCCTGGAAGAATTGAAGCACAGCGACCAAAGTCTTCAAGAAGAGCTTGGTGGATTAAGGAAGCTTCTATAGAAAGAGGCTTCTATAGAAAGAGGAAGATGAGAAACAGAGGCTATTATGCCAACTATAAGCTAAGGAAGTAGCTGTGGAACAGCTGCAGCGTGACTCTCGTGAGGTAAAAGTTCACTCTTCGACTTCATTTATGTTTCTCAATGATGACTTCACTGCTTTTGAAAATCATACCACAAGATTTGGCTCCAAACTACTAAAGAGAATGGGGTATGAAGGAAAAGGCTTTGGAATTAATGGCCAAGGAATTGTCAATCCCATAAAAGTAGAAGAATTACCGTATCGAAGAGGACTTGAGTATGTCAGGAAGGAAGCTGAGAAATGCGCTATTACAACTAGTGAACCATCAATGACACATGAGGAGAAGCCCTCATCAGTCCTTTCCAACTCGATAGTGGAGGTAAACGATGTTGATTTCCCTTCAATTTCATCTTCACATAGTATAATTTCTATTGGAAATGTGGAGATACCAATCAAAGGGACAAGCATGAGACTCCTTACCAAAATGAGGTACAAGGAAGAATAAGGACTTGGTGTTAATAACCAAGGCATAACTTAGCCATTGGAGGTTGAGAAAAGACCTCAATTTGCAAGAATGGGGTGCACCGAATGAGAATGCTCAAAGATGTCAGAAGCTTCCTTGACATTGTTGAAACAATCAAGGAAAGAGGATGATGGGAATACATCACCATCAACCTATGGAAGTATGAATTACGGAGAAAGAGATGAGGCAAGCTCTTATTCCCATGATCATACCAGAGACCAACATGAAAGGTATAACCAGTCTCGGTATTTTAATATTCATTTTGATTACAATCGCATTGTTAATAATGGATGTAGATCATGGAATAGAAGGACTTGCAAATTTTTTGGATTGTGTAACCATTTGTTTGTTGAGTGCTGGAAGAGAATGACAACACAGATAAAGATGAGGCGTAGAAGACCCTGTAAACAGCAGGAAAAGAAAAAGAAGATCAATCAGATTTGGAAGGTGAAGGCTCATTGTAGTCATTGTGATAGAGGTGGTCATCAAAGAGACACATGTTGGAGGCTCCATCCAGAGCAGTGTCGCAAGGACGAGAGAATCCAAGCATGAACCAGGCAAAACAATTGTTCGACCAATGAATGCACCACAGGGAGATGATCCATTCACTTTGATAAGTGAGATATGGTTCTTCTAGGTGTGGTAGAATGTCATGGCCTTATTTTTTCATGTGTTGCATTGTAAAAGTGATGATGTGTTTTCCACCACTTGTTGAAGGAACAATGATACTTGGCCTTATTTTGTGTTGCATTTTAAATTGTGGAAGTGGGGATGTGTTTTCCACCACCTGTTGAAGCAACAATAGTGTTTGAGCTTGTTTGTGTAAATCATGTATTGCAGTGATGATGTGTTTTCCATCACTTGTTGAAGCAACAATGATGTTTGGCCTTGCCTTAATAGCTGGAGTATTGTTTCCATTTTTATGTAAACTTGACCACAAAGTATGTATTATAAACTCATGGCAAGTATGGGATGCTTGGCTCATTTTGGTCATAGAGATAAACATGTAGTTTGCAAGATATTTTACTATAGGTTTGCAAGGGATGCAGGTGTTGGCTCATCACTTATGGCTCCGAAGGATAGAGGTGAAGGAGAAGGAAGGATGACCTGATAGGACACTTACGGTGCAAACAGAGTACAAAGTAATTGCATATTAGTTAATGATTTTAGAGGACCAAAAGATTCTCTTAGTGGGGATGATTGATCCAAGTGAATCTCTCTAAAGTACTAGTGGCATGGTAAAAGGCTCAAAAATCAAAGTGGAAGAATCTAGGTAGGCTTAGCATCAAATCGACGTGCTCATCATCCTGATTCCAACAGTGTCAACGACACTCAAACCCGAGTCCACATGACAAAGTTAGAGCACGTAAAAGTTTGATTTTGACTTGTCAAGGTGGCAAGAAGAAGATGGCATGGCCAAGCTTCAGCAAATGAGGGCACACCACGTGGCAAGTCCATTGGGCCCCACATATCACTTATTAGCAAAAAGAGGAGTGACTTAAGGAGAATCGGCCCCTGGCATTACCAACTGCGATTGTGATATCGCATATCGCAGGTCAGTGGGGGCACAAAAGGTATATCTGCCCCGGCGAAGACCCATTTGTGATGCGATTTTATCGCATACTTTAGAAAGGTAAAGGTCACAATTCACAAATTAGCATCGACAAGGTCTGAATTGTGATTGTGATGGGGAGATGGACCCAATATTCTATATATGATGTTTTATATCCATCGGCATGTCTGCCATATCGCAGAATGCAAGATTGTGTTAGTCCACTGATGAATGTCGCCGATTGCTATTTTTTGGTGGGCCATGATATTCAGTGATTGTGATCTACAATGGGGGTCCCAGATGCGATATTTTATAGGCTATGTTTAATACTCCTAGTGGGTTCGCAGAGCGCCTATTGTAAGAGGTGTTGACATATGCCGAATTGTGATTTGTGATGACGGTTCCAGATGCGATATTTATATATTATCTTTGATAATTTGGCGACTCCGTGGATCACACGGAAATGTAAAATGTGTGGAATTTGGATCTTTTCGTTGATTGCAAGAGTGTCGATAGGGATTTGTCCATTGATTGTGGTACACCAATCAACCAACCGCTAATTTCAATCCACAGCTTTGTCAAATTTGTAAGGTAGTTGCCACAAGTCTTAGTTAAGCCCGATATTTTAGATATCCAATCAGAATCATCAATCTAACTTTGTCTTTGGTTAATAAATACCTGAGTTTTGAGGGATTTGACACACATGCTTATCTAAAGGACCCTTTGTGTCAGAAGAAGGGCGTGGAGTAGAGAGAAGTGCTAGTTTGCAGACCACGAAAGTGGCACCTACTCCTGCTAGGTGGTTGGTACCTTATCTCATAGATCAGAAGGTTCTGAGAGGGTTGCAAAAGGCCCGATTATCCTAATGGGGTGTTCAGATAGGCATTTTTGCACTATTTTTCGCAAGGAAGTTAGTGGTGATGTATGTTTCTAGAGTTGGGCTCTCCATTTTCCATCTATATTCTAGATTGGATGTATCAGGATATTTATGTATAAATCTACTTGTACTTCTCTCTTTTCATTCCACTTAATAAAAGAAGGCCTCCCCACTATTGAGTAGGGCCTGAAGATGTAGTCCAAATTGGACGAACTCCATAATCAAATATCTGTGTCATGATCTAATCTTTTGTGATGATGTCTCTTTGTCTTCATTTTTCATGCTTATGGTTTTATGGTTTTTTAACATTGTAACTCATGTCAAATTCGATGCATCTATAAGCAAAAAAATCCTAGATCAGTTGCCCCCAAGTCCCACCAACTCAAGATATACAGGTACAAAAGGCACACAAACAACTGCTCAAGCAAGGATTGTGACTCCCAGGAAAAGGATTAAACATGATCTAATGCCAAAAAGTAGTAGGAAATGGAAATTTGATCCATTGAATAAGGCAACTATTAAATTTTAACATGAAAGGAGAGAACTAGAGGCAAAGAAGAAGCAAGAAGAAGAGGAGAAGAGGAAGCACGATGAATTGCTCAAAAAGCAACAAGAAGAAGAAGAGGAAAGAAGGAGAGTAGAAGAAGAGGAAAAAAGGAATTCACAAGAGGAGGAAGCAACATAGAGGTTGCAGGAAGAACAAATGAAGAAAGAAATAGAAGAATAATTAGAGGAAGATGATACCACCCAACCCATAGATGATGAACTAGGTTCTTCGATAGAAAATCCTTTTACAGGTGGCCATCTCCCATTTGATGAGATGGGAATTACACCTACTCTAGAAGACATAGTCATGGATGTATGTAATGTCACAATTGATTAGTTGAAGAAAAGGATTGTGCAACAAAGGCTAATATTATTCCCAAATGATCCTTAGAAACTGGTCTTTGTATCCACAGAAAAGGTGATAACTATGAACACTAGGAGGAATCTTCAGGATATCATGGTAGCTAATGTTTCTTTCATTATAGTAGAACATGATAAATTAGAGTATCTTCTAAACGAGAATGCATGATTGAGGAAAAATCTAGCTGCAATAAAGAAACAAGAAAAACATCTTGCTATGGAAAATCAACGACTATCTTCCCACAACTTTAATATAGCATAATGGTAGTCGTCCATACATGAGGAATTGGGGCCAATTGAGGATACCATGGTATATTTATATGATGAAATGATACTTCTACATGAAGTTTTAGCACCCCTTGTTGGTATACAAAAGAAAGAACGAGAATTTATAAAGATCCTCAAGGTGGAAAACAAAGTTGTTGATTAACTTGAGGAATGGGAAGCCAAATATCCATATGTTCTGCAATAGTTGGTTAGAAAGGATAAGATTTTCATTGAAATAGATACATTATAGTTGAGACTCCACCATCATAATTATATCAGCCTTGGAGAATAGTCGGTTATTACTGTGGCTGCTTATAGTTAACTGCACAATGGTTTAGAGTCTCCAGCACATAAACATGGGATGCCTTCAGTAGGATCACTTAGAGAGATAAGAGGCAGGAAAATCATCTTACTGGAAGTGAGGCAGTATATCGAGAAAATCAAGAAAACATCAAAACAAGAAGGCTTGGATATCACAAAAGACACTATTCTATAGTATGTCATTGCACCAGCTAAAGCTCATATGAAACTCTCATGGCTATGGACTAGTGTACAATAAAGCTCCAAATTCATATTGACAAAAGGACTGGAGGTGAAGATGTGGTTTGCATCAAGCTTGCTAGTCTAGATTAAAGTCATTACTATATATTCAGAGCATGGCATACATACATTACCAATGAGTTCCATGAAGAAGCAAATGACTTATCTATTTGAAAGCATCTTCGTCCTATTAGAAGTTTTGTCTCAAATAACCATAGTATTATATGTATTTTTCTTTTGTAATAATTAAATTTAATGAAGTCCAAGAGACACATACGGAATATGAAAAGTCACATGTGGAATGTAAAATATCATTTGTGGAATGTGAAAGGTTGTGTAGAAGACTGTAGGTCATAGAAGTTGAAGAGTCATGAGGAAATTCAAAAGTCATTTTCAATTTTTATAAATAACTCCTCATAAATCAAGTAAGGGGCTTGGATTTTTAGAGTTTAGCCTTGGATCCTCTTGTATTACAAAGGAGATAAATCATTCAATGGAGAAGCAAGTTGTGGCTTCATGTTCCACTATTGGATCTAGTGTTTCACCTATGTAACAGTGTACTTGGAATATTTGATTTATAATATGAAACTCCTAGAGCTAGTACTTCTTCATGCATGTGTCATCAATGAACTAGGGCTACTCTTGATATGTTTGTGGTATATGATGCCTTAATACATACTAAGACTAATGAACTATTTCGTTGCTTGAATATGGATATTGTTGAATGAGCATTGTAATTCATTTATGATTGTTGTTTATCTTGTGAACTAATTTGCAGGTGGATTAACAAGCCTTTCTCTTTTCTCATGGGTCTCCCTTAGGATCGTAGTATTACTTCCCTAATTGGAGGCTCATTTCCTTTTACCAACCATGAGAGTTTCATGTGCATTCTGCATTTGGTGTCACAAAAATATTACATACTTGTTGCCCCAAAGAGGTGTTTGTGTTGTAACCAATTCGTACCTCTAAAATTGTTTCAGTGGTGGTCAGACCATATATCCAGATGGGAATCCTACACCAAACAGTGTGAGGTCTAATTGGGACCTCAGATTGAGGAGATCCTCTACATGTTGGCAATATCCAACACCATCAACACAAACCCAAGAAGATTAGAGAAAAGTGTGATGAGAAGATGCCAAAATGAGGGGTGTTTTTGGTGTATTTATAGTGATCAATGATGGGTCAAGGGTCATGGCCTTTCACCAATGGGTCTGACTTGTAGATGAAAAATGAGGCCGAATTGAAGAAAAGGTATTTGTATATGCAAAAATTATGCCATTAAGGGTAGTCTAATGGAGTGATGAGCCATCAAAGGATGGGTTTCTACGAAGGGGAATTTTCCCCTAGTTTCACTCTTTAACATATTTGGGATGTTGTCATTTACAAAGTAAAAATTGAAAAATGGATTACTAAGCCCATGAATTTGGCTACAAAAATCAAGATTTGTAATAATATTCTAGTGGTTACTCATGTGTATTATTCTTGAGCCTATTGAGTTTCTTAAACAAGTGATTATCAAGGATTAGGGAAGGTCCTCCATAATTTTCTTTGGGATATTATTGAAGGTGATAAAGGATTTATTATGGTTAAATAAAATTGTGTACCTTTTCAAGAAGTGGGAATACATGGGTATTATTTAAATCCATGATTAAGCTCAATATCTATATGCTTAATTGGTCATTTGGCTAATCATTGGTAATGAAGAATGGGAATTCTTTCTTATATTTATTATGTCCTATTTGGGGGTATTCTTAGTAAAAATATTATGAAGGCCCCAAATTGTAAATGTTGATTATCAACTTGGACTAAATAAATACAAAGGTAATTTTCTTGGATTAGAGCATGTGGAAGGCTCGAGAGGTTATTAAGCTCAACTAATTTGAAAAGGTAAATCACTCATGTCATTTCTCTCCATTAATGATTATTTTCCTTAATAGTTCCATGTTCTATTTCAAAATATGAAGGTATAGCTTAACTAATTCTTGTTTTCATCCTTCCACTTTTTTAGAAGTGATTTGTAAACGGTCGTGGATATTCTGCTGGATGGTTTGTCATAACAAATATACTAAAATAAATTAGAAAAATATGAAATCCACACTATAAAGTTTTATTTCTCCTTATATTTATGGATCTGTTAATTGTCGATTGTTGCATATATTGTATAGAAATTATAATTATGAGACAATAAAGAACAATGAATAAAACTCACAAACCACAATTGACATAAGATATAACCTGGGAAACACTTTAAGGAGAAAACGCAACTGGAAGGTGAGGCTGCTTTGCTCTATCTCTCATAAAACATTGATGCGAGTACAAAGAAGTGAGGCCTGTGGCTTGTGGGCTACTAAAATGCACAATCTTTATTTTCTCTCTCCCGATCCACTATCTACTACTTTGCTCATTTATGGAACAAAATACACTCAAATCAAATGGAACTCCTTTTCATCCTAGTGGCACGGTTATAACACGACCTAATAGCCTACTAGTGGTTAAGTTTTACTCATAGCTCTTAAATAAAGTTGAAATTTCGACTCTTCTAAAGTCTTCTTCCTCATGATCACATGGATGGCTCCTTTTCCATGAGAAATGGAGGGTGATGTGGAAATATCTTGAATTATGGTGGTCAAAACATGAAGGTTAACTTCCAAGTGGCATAATTTTTTCATACAAACTCTAGTTGAGGTGATTCTTTCACTCTTGGAAAGGTATCTATGTGTAAAATAGTGTTAATAGATGTGATTATTAGGTAATAAAGTTTTTCCCATAAAATAAATCATTTAATTCCTAAAACTACTTCAATAAGGTTTAAACTCCCAATTTGCCAAATTGTGACCCATTGGTAAAAATGGTCTTATGAGCTAATTCCTACACTTTTTCCACCATGAAAGCATCAATATGGATGAAAAATGACATAACGATCCAATCCAGATCACACCTCCCCATTTTGGAAGGCTTTTGGTCCCCCAAACCTTCTACTAAATGAGATGAGGAAAATTCTCCTCCACTTTCTCTTGGGTGCACCATTTATTTTTTCCTGGAAGTTGTCCTTTCAACCGAATATGCCAAAGGTAATGATTCCCCTATGTTCTGGTTCTAGACCTCTTTTACAAAATTGTATCATTGTCAACTCTACTTGAGCATATGGATCCAAATCCTCTATAAAAGGTAGGAATTGTTCCTCTTTCTGATCTAGCATGGAAGGGTCATAGAGTTTCAAATTTCTAATTTCTAGAACAAGGAAAAAACATAAATCATACTAATTTCAGAGGATACTAATATGGGTCTGTGTGCTCCAAAGGCTCATAGAACATTTCTAATATAATCTTTCTCACCATCTCTAGAGAGATGGAGATTGAGTTTATGTGCATTATCTCCCACCTTTTCTAGTATCTCAAAGAAGCCATATAATAGAGCCTTGATTTTCTTACTACGACCCTATAGCCTCTCCTTATTCAACTATAACCATATTCTATCTCCCACCTTGAATGAATTCTATATTTTTTGTTGATCATGCCTTGCCTTGCATTTTTCTTGTCACTTCTATAATGTCTCTTGTACCTATATATGGATTTGTATGATCTTCTCAACAAATTTTTATGCCCTTAAGGAATCCCCTGTATAAAGATCCTCTCTCACTCCTCCTTTTTATCCATATGCAATATGCAAAGGTGAAGGTGATAAATATACAAAACAAGTTTTAAATGGGGAATGACCAATAGAAGTGTGTAATCCTTTGTTATAAGAGTGTCATATATACTATACTTTTGTCTCAAGTCTTTAGATGGTTTTGGTTTGAACCAAATTTCTATTGACTACTTTTGTTTTCCCTTCTATTTATGGATGGAATGATGTAGAACTCTTCAACTTTGTGTCCATATTCTCCCACAATGTATTCCAAAATGCATTGAAAAATATTGTGTCATTGTACAAAATGATGCTCCTTGGTATCCCAAAGTGTGTCTAGACCTATCCAAGGAACAAATTGATTGCCTCTTGCCCACTGATGGTGTTGTCACTCACTGCTCACTCGTTGCTTTGCAAATTATCAGTTGTCCATGATGCATAAGAACACTGAAGTGGAAGCCATTTCCTGAGCCACAGAAGCTATCAGAGCTTGACTAGACCCTCTCCATTGTATAGTGCCCAAAATGAGCTTTCCAATGGTATATAGAAGTCCAAAAAAAGGACCCTTGGATTAGAAGTTAGAGCTTGTTGAAGATTTCCTTTGGAAAGCTCAGAAAACAAAAAAAAATGTCTAAGTATGAGGGCATCCAGCAATCCTGCATCCCACAAATTGGCTATCACAGTAGTCCCACAGTCACAGCAAACTCCAAAACTTGCAGGCGTTGATCTTGCGATATAGTGTGAAATCATCGGGGACGGGTGAAAACTAAATATAAAGAAAATGCATGAAAAATAGGGCAGGCGACCCCCTTTCTCTCTCCTCCACATGGCAGTATCCCGCATCTCGGTGATCCCACAATCTCGCATCCCGGTGACCATGGAGGTTCCTGCATTCTTGCAAGTTCCCACAGTCCCGTAGGTTCCCGATGACCTCGCAATTCCCATAGGGGGGCTTGAGGGGTGCAGGTAACCCCACTGTATGTGGTCTGGGGCAGCACCCTAGAAAATTTTGGTTTTGGACCCTATGTTACGTTGGGTGGACCTACCTATGATTTTGTGCATGATTTTTCACATGGTTTTGGACACGATGGTTTTCGATCCATGGCATTGGATGCTTCAGCATGTATAAATATGTATTGTAACATTGAAAGGAACATAATGAAAAATCAAGCTGGTAGTCCCGTTGCTGGGATCCAGGGGAAAACTTTGTGTCTATGTGTTTTATGTGTTATGGTTTCACTTTGTTTATTTTTTGTATTTTAGAATTCGTATGCAGGTAATTCCTGTACATGGTTAAAACCTACATTTAGTATGAGAGCGGTTTTTGGCTTCAAGGGGACACCTTTTTTGTTGAGGGGTTTTGCTCGAGCTTGTGGTAGACCCAGTTTAGTGGGAGATCTGCGAGATCGATTCTGGTGGTGAAATAAGATGGCAAACAGCGGAAAGATAGAGATCGAGAAATGTAATGGTCAAAGTTTTGAGTTGTGGAAACTCAAGATGGAGGGTCTGTTGGTGGATAAAGATCAGTGGATCACGGTACATCTGGGTACTAAACCAACAAGAGTGTCTAATGAAGAATGGAAGAAGTTGGATCGGAAGGCAAAGAGCACAATACGATTGTGTGTCTCAAATTTAGTATTGTTGAATGTATCAGGGGAAGCTACGGTGAAGGCTTTATGGGACAAGTTAGGGACTTTGTACCAATCTAAGTCTCTGGTGAATAAATTGTTCCTACGAAAAACACTCTATAACCTGAGGATGAAAGATGGAGACTCAGTGATAGAGCATCTGAATGCATTTAATACTATGGTAAGTCATTTATTGTCTATTTATATCAAAATTTTAGATGAAGATAAGTGCATTAGTTTTCTGTGTTCTCTACCAGATTCGTGGGATATTATGGTTATTACAATAGGTAGCAATGCAACTTCCTTGCAGTTTGATGAAATAGTCTCATCTTTGCTAACGAAGGAGATGAGACAAAAAAGTATGGAGAGCCATAATGGTGATGCCTTGTTTGTACGAGGATGGTCCCAGAACATAAACAAAAATAAGTCATCGAGTAGGAGATCTAAATCTAGAGGGAGATCTAAATATCCAGGAAAACCTGTAAAGGTGGTGTGCTAGAAATGCAGAAAGGAAGGGCACTATGAAAGGGACTATAAATCTAAAGCTCCTAACAAAGGAAAGGGATCTGATGATGCTCCTTATCCAGAGGTGAAAACCACCTCAGATGAAGGTGGGGATGCGTACTTGGATCCTTCGAGTACATATGTATATCATGAGGCATGGTTGATTGACTCAGGTGCATCCTTTCACTTCACTCCCCATAGAGAGTGGTTCTGCGAGTATGAGAAATATGATGGTGGTGATGTCTTCTTGGGGGATTACAGGAAGGCTATAATCGTTTTTCATAGAAAATTAAAGTTGAAGTTGCAAGGTGGAAGGGTTAAAACACTTCTAGGAGTTCTACAAATTCCTGCATTAGCCAGAAATTTGATTTCTTTAAGCAAGCTGGATGATGCAGGTGTAAAAATAGTGTTCGAGAACGATACCTGCAAGATGGTTTGGGGGGCACTGGTGTTGATGCGGGGAGTCCAAATTGGAACTCTGTACAAGCTAAAAGGTAGCACTATTGTTGATGGGTGCAATAGTTCCATGGTTCCTGAAAGTGGAGCAGAAAATCTAGTGGTCTCTGGAGAGAATACCATGTTGTGGCATCAAAGGCTTAGACATATTAGAGAGAAGGACCTTCGAATACTTCATGGTAAAGGTATAGTAGAAGGTATGAGTAATAACTCTCTGGATTTTGATTTCTGTGAAAATTGTGCATATGGGAAGCAGAATCGGGTAAGTTTCCCCTCTGGTGGTAAGAGGGTGAAACAGATATTAGAGCTTGTGCACAGTGATTTGTTTGGACCTGTGAAGATTCCATCACTGGGTAAGTCTGTGTACTATGTATCATTTATAGATGACTTCTCAAGGAATACATGGATCTATTTCCTTAAGAAGAAAATCTGAAGTCTTTGATAGGTTTAAAGAATTTAAGGCTCTGGTGGAAAACCAGACAGAGAAGAAGATAAAGGTGCCTAGGACATATAACGGTGGAGAGTTTTACAGTAATGAATTTGAAGAATTCTGTAAGTGTGGTATAGGACAGCAGAAGATTACTCCATATACACTTCAACAAAATGGAGTTGCAAAAAGAATGAACAATACATTGATGGAAAGGGCAAGAAGCATGCTCAGTGGTGCCAGGTTAGGACAGGAATTCTGGGCAGAGGCGGTGGAGACAGCGTGTTACCTGGTCAATAGATCACCTTCATCAGTGTTGGAGGATAAGACTTCATAAGAGGTATGGATTGGTAAGAGACCCTCTCTTTCACATCTGAGGGTACTTGGATGTGATGCATATGTACATGTTCCAAAGGAGAAATGAACCAAGTTGGATAGTAAATTTGAAAAGTGCATCTTTATTGGGTATAAGGATGGTTTAAAGGGTTATAAGCTTTGGAACCTAGTAACAAGGAACGTTGTGTGCAACCAAGATGTGGTGTTTAGAGAGATGAAAGATGTTATTAAACATGAAGTCCAACCAGAGGAACCTGAGAAGATAGAGTTTGAGCTGAAGGAGGAAGAATCAAACTCTACAGTAGAGGAGGAATCAGAAGATGAAGAGCCACAAATGCTTAGTGTGAGAAGATCAGTTCGAGAAAAAAGGCAGCCAGAAAGGTATAGTCCATCTACTTTCCATTCAAATTTTTCTTTATCTATTACTGATGACGATCCCAGAACTGTGAAGGAATCAGTAGATTCAGAGGATGGAAAACTCTAGAAAGAGGCCATGGTTGATGAAATGGCATCTTAGCACAAAAATGAGGCTTGGGATCTGGTGGAGTTAATGGCTGGAAGAAACCCATTGGTAGAAAATGGGTGTTCAAGAAGAAGACAAATGAAGAAGGAAAGATGGAGAAATACAAAGCTTGGTTGGTAAGAAAAGGTTATTCCCAGTGCCGGGAATTGATTTTGGTGATATTTTTTCTCTTGTTGCCAAGGTAACTTCTATTAGATTAATTTTATCTATTGCTGCTTCTTTTGATTTTGAGGTAGAACAGGTGGATGTGAAGACAACATTCTTCACGGGGATCTGGAAAAGGAGATCTACATGAAGCAACCTGAAGGTTTTGCAGTGAAGGGTAAGAAAGAACTGGTATGCAAGTTAAAGAAGTCTTTGTATGGGTTAAAACAGTCACCAAGGATGTGGTATCAGAAATTTGA
>APFE030427544.1:0-24555 GCA_000404065.3 Pinus taeda
TGGCTCTTGTGAGCAAATGTGTTGTGACTGAGCCATCCTCTTTCGAGGAAGCTGTTGAGGATCTTGCATGGGTAGATGCCATGGTGGAAGAGTATGATTCTATTGTCAGAAACAGTGCATGGGAGATTGTTCCTAGACCGGAAGGGAAATCAGTGGTGGGTTCGAGATGGATCTACAAAGTTAAGCAGGCAGCTGACGGAAGTGTGGAGAAGTACAAGGCAAGATTTGTTGCCCGAGGCTTTTCACAGATAGAGGGGATCGATTATGAGGAGACCTTTGCACCTATCGCAAGGTATTCTTCCATACGGATGATTCTTGCTCTCTCAGCGTAGATGGGATGGCACATTCAACAGATGGATGTGAAGACTGTGTTCCTCAATGGAGTCATTGAGGAGGAGGTGTACATTGAGTAGCTCAAAGGCTTTGAGGTCTTTAGCAGCGAGTCGCATGTGTGCAGGCTCAAGAGAGCGCTGTATGGGTTGAAGCAAGCACCACGTGCTTGGTACACACGGATAGACAGCTATTTCACTGGACTTGGATTCTCCAAGAGCGAGGTGGATCCTAACCTATACCAGATTGTGGTGGAGGGTAAGTTTCTTATCATTGTACTATAGGTAGATGATTTGATTCTAATGGGTGATGAGCTGTTGATACTTTCATGCAAGGATGATCTTGCTAAGGAGTTTGAGATGAAGGACTTGGCCTCCTTCACTATTTCCTAGGATTGGAAATATGGCAGTGCAATGGTGGACTGTTTGTTTCTCAGGGTAAGTATGTTTGGGAGATACTAGAGAAGTTCAACATCCATGGCTGCAAGCCTATTGATACTCCTCTTCCTGGAGGTTGGAGGAAGGAGGATGCCACTTTGGGAGAAGAAGTGGATGCCACTGTTTATCGACAGTTGATGGGGTTGCTGATGTATTTGGTCAATACAGGACCCGATATATGCTATGCAGTTAACCAACTTTCACAAGCTATGGTTAAGTCTACCAAGCTCTTCTGGAAGGCGGGCAAGCATGTATTGCGTTATTTGAGAGGCACATCGGGATATGGATTGTGGTACAGACAGGAGGATGAGGTGAAGCTATGTGGCAGGGAGCCCAATGGACATAAAGAGTACATCGGGAGGGGTCTTCAGTATTGGATCGACAACAATTTCTTGGTACAACAGGAAGCAGAGATCCGTGGCACTCAGTTCAGTAGAGGCCGAGTATATGGCAGCAAGTTTGGCTGCATGCGAGGCTATATGGATGAGGAAGATTCTAGTTGGTTTGTTCAGTTCTCATTTGGATCCTACTGTGATTTACTGTGATAACCAGAGTTGCATTAAACTCTCATCTAATCCTATATTTCATGATAGATCTAAACACATTGACATAAGGTACCATCATATCAGAGATTGTGTGCAGTGGAGGATCATGTTACTTTCATACATTCCAACGGAGGATCAGGATGCTGATATTCTGACGAAGGCTCTAACCAGGAGAAAATTCGAATACCACCGATGCAGGATAGGGGTTGCTGATAATCCATATATTGTTGAGAGGGAGTGTTGAGATTGCAACAAGATGATGGAGCTTAGTGAAAAGAGTCGTCTTCACTAAGTGGGCCCGCAGGAAAATTATGGCGCAAAGTCTATTTTTAGACATATGGATCATGTCTATAAGTTGCAGGATGTTTTTTATGGATGATTGGTCAAGTTGGCAAAAAATATATGGACTTATATTTTTAGAAAACAGCGGTGACACTGTCAAGTCTAATTATAGAGCAGTCAAATATTATTAGCTTATAATAATATTTAGACTATAAACTTTATCTTATTCTCTTGGAGCACTTCAGTTTGAGCTACAGATGTGGCACATGCAGCTGTTAGAAGGAAATACGTTTTCTTTGAGGGTCAGTTGAGTTGTTGCATGCATGATTTCAGTTAGAACTCAATCAGTTGAGTTTGGTGGAGTTGATGGAGTTGTGTTCAGTTTGGCTTGGTTAAACTAGTTGTAATTAGTCTAATTGCAAATAGATTAATGATGAGTTGTTAAAATAATTATTAACTTATAATGCAACTAAAGAATACATCAGTTAACTCAGTTGCATGTCAATGCATGTTCAGTTTAGCAGGGACAGGTGTTAGAGGATCAGATTGCTATCAGTTGTGACTATAGTTGTGCATGAGGATTTGCACAATCAATGGGATTGAGTTATGCCACAAAGAATTGGCCAATACCAAGTGATTATAGCCTCTGCTCACGTGATTCCTAGTGTGAGTGATTATTTTTAGGTAAATACGAGTTTGGTTCAACCATTCTCATCCATTCTCTTGCAGGATTGCGTAGTGGAGGCAGGCAAGCAACGGGGGAGATTTGGAGATCAGATCTGAGCTGTATTGTGTGTAACAGGTGGAGATAGTACTGAGTGCTTGTGAAGAGTATTGTACTATGTATTGTTACATGTTCTCAATCAATATAATATACAGATAGTTGGGGTTTTTAGCGATATGCTTTCTCCAGGAAAATACTGTGTTGATATGTGTGATTGATGCTTCTATGTGAGCATGTTATTGTTTCTGCTTTTGTAAATTGATGATCAACGTAGAGGAGGTTATGTATTATGCATGTCTTCCGTAATAGCGTATAATCAGGATAATCTCTGTGAATATGTGTCATATTATTCAAAATTTCTACACATCCAATGAAATAGAGTGTGCTAGAACTGACTCTAATAATGTGCAAAGGTGCGACACATACATGGGTGAAAACAATTAGAAGCGACACTTGTGACAGTAAGAAAACACGAAAATGACACTTGAAAAAGCTAAATAAATTGAAAGTGACACATTCCATAGTGAAGATAAAATGAATTGCTACTTTCTAGGGTGAAAGCAAGCAAAAATGACAATTGCGAAAGTGAAAGTGACACTTATGAAAGAAAAGGTGCAAAAAAGTGACAGTTGGGAAAATTCAATAGAATGATTAGACAAATACAACTGAAAGTGAGAGGGAGATTGTCAATGGAGAGTGTGCACTGGATATTGACATAAGTTGTGCAGTGCATTTTACTTAATAATTTATTTCAAGGGTTGTGGAATGCCTAGTTATGATTGCATAAGAAAGATTTGTGTTTATCAATTCATCAAAGGTTGAACATGTGTGAGAAAGTGACATTGACAGTTAAAGCCTAGGAAGAAGATGAAAACACATAGAAAAAATCAATCTATGATGAATTGACCATGGATGAAAAATTGTAAGATCCTCAGTAGGCTTCAAAATTCAGTGTAGGAAAAATTTTGGAGGGTGTTGTTCGCAACGAAAACATTTGGTGACACACTGGTAGAACTCCAACTTCTCTGTTCATGTTTTACCCTTAAGTGGAAGGTCTCAATCCTTGAGGAAGTATTAATGCATCGTATGGATCACCTTGGCTTGCCCATTTGACCCAAATATAGATATATTCTCCTCTATTTCTTTCCTCGGTTAACACATTTACAAATCTCTCCAGATCATAATTATTTCGATCTAGGAGAAGGGTAATATGTAATTGCAAGTTCAAGATAATTAAAGTCTTAGTTTTCATCTCTGGTGTTGCTCTACTACCAATGAGCCTGTTCAGTACCCCGGTGGAGTCACTATCGGAACACAAGAATTTATTTGCTACCAATGAGCCTGGTCAGTACCCTGGTGGAGTCACTACCGGAACACAAGAATTTATTTGCTACCAATTAGCCTGGTCAGTACCCCGACGAAGTTAATTACTTTACCTCTCTGTGCAAGAATCATTTCTCTTCTTTCACACTTTATTTGTTTATTTACTAATAGAATGTGCAAAGGAACTTGTTTGTTTACCAGGGTGGAAGACGGAACCTAACTTATTGAGAGTAGGAGAGGTTATTTCTTCATAGAAAATTTTATATATCTCTGATATGGGTCTTCTCACCATTGATTTTCCCCTTTCCCTTCTCTACTTGATTGGACTGACGAGAAAACACCGTTCAATTACAATCCCGAGTTAAGGAACAAAGATCCTAGAATAGGTACGGGTGTAGGGATTCCATTAATGGCTTTCCGTTCGAATGAATTGTATTTTCCATTTAGACATCATTGAATTTAAAGATATATATAAACCCAAATAGAGAAGAGGTAACATATTAGACAAGCATTATTCATCATCACAATTGCCTTTTCAATCTTTGCTAGATTTTATTTTGAGTCAAAAGAAGCATCTTTCATGAAGGGTCTTATTAAACAAAACATGAAATAAAAGACAAGAGAAAACAATGAAACAAAATCAACAAAGAAAGCATAAAAATGAACTAAAAAGCAACCTGAAAACATAAAATAAGAAAACAAAACAAATCCAGATACCTAGATGGAGATCAAGTACATTATGAGTGAAAAAGTAAACTAGAATGAAACTAGACCTACTCCTAACCTAACCATCTAGAAGGTTAGAGTAAAGTGCAATGAAATTTCCAATCAAACCTATTGTAACCCTAGAGACAACCTATGGCTGAGAAGATGTCAATGTCTAGAACATATGTATAGAAAGATAAGAACTTTGCTTGTTGTCCCATACATGATTTCTCAAATATATTTTATATAAAAATAATGCAAGGGAAGACTCTTGGAGAAACAACACCTTTCTAGATGGCCACATTGTCTAAGAAAATGATCTTGAAGTTGCAGTGAAATGACAAAATGAAAAAGTGGAAGATTCATAATAGAAGGATGCAGTAGGAGAATATTTTATTATAAACCTTAGAGAAAATACGAAAGACTGATAAAGTGAAAGTATGAAAATATGGAGCGCAGTTTAAGGTTATTTAAATTAGAAATCTATAGGTACTGTGAGGTTTTTCAAGCAAAGCAAATTTGTTTTAATGGAAATAACCAACAACTTCTGGACACATTTCCAAGAGAAAAAAGACAAACAATGACTTATAGTAACAAAGGAACACATATCGTATTTAGAAGGAAGTTGGAATCATCCAAAAAACTTAATTATATCTCCAAAACAATGTTGATACATTACACAAGTATTTCTCTATAAGGTAAAAATTCTCTTAAATCGAAATAATTATGATCTGGAAAAGCTTGCCACCTCTTTATTTCTTTCTAGGATTTCATGAGTTATAAGTTATGTCTCCTTTTCAATTTGAGCTACTTCTAGATCCAAGACATGCTTAGTAGTAGGAAACTTCATCTTTCTTCTTAACGCTTGAATCTCATATTCTGCGCCTTGTAAAAGCTTTTGGAAAACTGTCTTATCTTCAGGATTCACTCCAAGCTTGATGATTATCATCTTTAGTTATTCATTTTGAGTGTGCAGAGCTCGTGATTTAGCTGTTTCTAACTTCAACTGACCAATTACTTTGCCCAACAAGGTCTCTGCCTTATTTTCTACTAATGAAGTTCTGCTTAATTCACTATAAATCAATTCTCCATTCTGCCTATGCATATTTATTTTATCAAGTAATGAAATATCTTTTTCATTCAGAGTCAAATTTACAGTTTTGAATCCAGCTATAGAAAAAAATGAAAATCCAGAAGGATGTGTAAAGGAAAACTTCAATTGATTCCTCTCCAGGTCCATGGCTGGCAACAATCTCGTTTGATATTCAGGAATTGGTTGAGCTTCCAACTGAGTAACAACATCGTCTCTGATCTTTTTTGTCTTTCCTAAATATTCTCATAAGATCCTTTCAAAATGGTAAAAGAATTCAACTCACCTTCTTTAGGAATAAGAGAGGAAGGTGTGCATCTTACCTCTCCAAGTTGTAATTGGAAACTAGTTTCAATGGAAGGCCATTTCATCAAAGGCTCAAGTTTTGGTTCCTCTCTGTGTATCCTTGGCTTCTTTAAACTTTGAGAAGTTTCAACATCCAAATCAATAACATCTTCTACTCCTCTTTTTAATCCCTTTTTAGTAGGGGGAGGAGTTTCAACCTCCATTCATTTTTGTGATTGAGATAAGCCACCATTTGCAAGTCTTTCAATTTCAGGCCGTGGTTCATGAATATAGGGTGCATAAGAGTTTTCTACCCTTATCCTTGAAATAATATGGTAAGGATCATAAGAAAACTTCTCCCCTTGCTGAAACTGCATCTCCTGTAGCATTTTCTCTACCTCTTCTGCAGCATGCTTGTTGTTGACAATAAGAGGCCCAACAATCCTAGGAAACTTGAACAGATATTCTTTCTTAGATGGAATAAAATTTACTTGGTCCACATTTAGACTTTCCCTGATAAATTCTAGTGCAAACAGCCTCATGGGCACAAAATATGGAAGTATGTAAGGGGAAAATTCTGATCCATACAATCTGATCTTTGTGTAGTGTCCAAATGCAAAACAATCTCCCACTTTCATATCTCTACTCAACTGTAAGAATGGTTGGGATTTGGGAAAGATACTGGGTGGAACAAAATTATTAAGGATGGTGTAGACTACTGACATGAAAGAGGCAACAAAATAAGGAAAACCTTCATAACTAGATTTTCTTCTTACAACATCAATCCAATTAACCATTGATTGTTTATTATTGTTGAGATCCATTATGTTTAAGCCTAGGTGCATGAATTTCTCCACATGAAGACATAAGAATAGGTAAATTAATAGTGAGGGGTATCTAAAACACCCTTTGAGACTAAAATTTAATAATTGAGTATTGACAGAGACCTCCCAAAATGATGGTATGTTTAGAATTACATTAGGCTGCATTACTAAATGAAACATTGCTATGGATGATTGATCAACAACATAGGTGTGGTCTTTTCCCAAAACCCTCACAATTATCTATAAAATTGGTCTGACTCCCTCAACAAAAGTGGCTATAGGGAATTGGGTTGACTGCAGAGACAAAGTCTCACTTGGTGGCATAATGTAAGAAGACAATTTGACCCAATCCTTTGCAGACAACTTTTGAAAGGTGACCATGAGGGTTTTTTTAGAAAACAAAGTGTACTGGTCAAACTGGGGAAAATCTAGGGCTTGTTGAATTAATAATTCGAAGAATTGAAAAAAAAATTCTCCTAAGGAATTCATCACATAACATATTTGATGATATAGGGATGCAGTTAGCTAAGTAATGAATTTAGGAAAAGGGTACTCTAAAGGATAATTGGAATAAACAAACTAGATTTAAATACCCTAGAAAACATTTATGACTCCAATTGACCAACCAAAACATTTTGACAAAGCTCCATTAGGTTTATTTGGCATTGGGGGTAAAAAATATCTCTTTCCATGTCCATCGACAGGATATGAGTTGTAGAAGCCACTAGGGAAGTTTTCTTTGACATTGTGAAAAACTGGAAAATTTTGTGTGCTTGAATAAATACCTGACAAATAATGGTTGACATTGGATTTGAGTTGGTGAGCTGGCAAGTGTAGGTGGGTGTCAGTGAGCTCAAGCAAAATCAATAGTACAAATCAACTGGGCGAAGAAAATAGGGTTTTATAAGGTAAAAGAGGGAAAATAGAGTAAAATGAATAAGGAAAAAATGTATGAAAAGATGATGTATGATGATGTGGGAGTGATGTGGAGTGTTGAGGTGGAAGGTGATGTGGAAGGATGGGTGAGGTGGTAAGGTGGAGGAGTAATGTGAGCATAATGTGGGAGTGACTATCGCGCTTGCTTAAAATTTGCGCTTGTTTGCAGCAAACTGGAGCGAAAACCATTTACCACTCATGGGGGCACCTGCAGTGGTAAATAGTATCACCCTGGAGAGATATTGGGTGAAATCCCAACCATCAATCTCCCAACGATGATTTCCTACCATATTTCCTATGGGGGCACCTCTTATCATATTAGTCGAGCATGTTGTGGTGTCACATTCTCTCTATGCATGGGTCCCAACGCTACTAATGACATCATGCCTGGAAAATGCGCCTTCTTTAACTTTGTCTTCTCCGTCGTAGGAAAGTTGCCCACCAAATTAAAATATTAAAATAACTTTATAAAATAGACCTGCGCCACCTTGGAACCAAATTAATCTCTTTCATGTTTCTTTTCAATAGAATTGCACAAAACAATTCCAATGACCTTTTTGACTCTTTTTCCACTTTTTTTTTGCACACACACACACATATATATATTTTTCTTTTGTTTTTGGTATTTGAAACATAATGAAAATGAGCTACAACATAATCAACAAAGTTGTTCATGACTTGGAATCACAAAGATACAAGTGATTAAAACGAGTATATAATAATGTGCAAAAGAGAAGAAAAAAACTTGAATAGCTTGCACAAGAAACAAAACGTCTTTACTAGATGTGGAAAGATGTGCCATATCAATTGAACTTAACCTCCCAACCACCTTACCTTTTTGGTTAGAAGAATAATTAAAAAACCTCGAAGATTCCTTGTGAATGTACCTTTACCTATGTTTCCCTCCTAAGCAAACATCAGGAAGGATCGAAGCTTATTGTTAACATAAGGGCTTGCTAAGTAATATTATTCCAACCAACCATAGATTGGATCATAGAATAAAAAACTATCCTCTTGAGAACCCTAAAATCTATGTGAAAAAGATAAATTTAATGGCATGGAATTAATGAGAATATTCCAAGGGAAAATGAATCCAATAATATTCAAAAGGCTTGTCAAGATAGTGAGGACCTAACATAACCATGAAAGAAGGTTGAAGTGCCTCATCTACTTGAAAAGTATCCAAATAGTGAGAATATGAACAATATAGATCAATCAATGTAAAAAAAGTATTATCGGATATATTGGTGGGAAAATGATAAATTGAATGACAATTATTAGAACCGTAAATACGATCATATGGGAAGATTAAGGCATAAGACTCTTGGTTAGTGGATAATAGAGATAAATTTGTTTGAAAAACTTTGCAAATGCTTTGAACAATAGAATCACATTCCTCGTGTACAGAATGTGACAAACCATTTCCTTGTACTTGGTTACAAACTGAACTAGGATCACAAGTATTGAAAGAATTGAAGATGAATGTGAGTATAGCAAACGCATAAAAACTAGTTAGGATACAATGGGTGAAAAAGAGGAATTTGATTCACCAAATAACTCAAGAATTCACAAACACTCAAGAGGACATCTAGTGCCATGAAGAAAATTATTATCATTATAACATTCACAAGAGAGGCTAGGAGCTGATTATTTCTAGATGCATCTGATAGACATGAACCCTTTAGCCAATAATAATGTTTAAAATTATCAACTTCATAGCTTTGTACATCCATACACTCCAAAATCATATTTGATATAAGAGATTTGCATGGAGATGAACTAGTTGAAACAAACTCCTCAATTTGATTAGAAACTGAATCTCGAGAAATAGAAAAACTATATCCGAAGTACCAAAAGTCTCTCAAGAAAGATTTTACATCTAGTGAAACAATGTAAAGAAAATAATTTTACGAGAAAATCTAGATCTGTCTTAGTTCAGGGATCTTATTAGGATTGTGAGAACATGACATAACCATCAATGGAAGTTGAACTGCCTCAAATTCCTAACAAGTTATGTAACCTTTACAAGTTGGATAACTACATTTTGAGAATTCAGTCATATTGCAATTTTCAGGTAGACAACTACTATTAGTTAAATTAACCAAAACACAACTATCTGGATGGAAGACATTTGCATCACCCTTTGATCAGATTTGTTAGCCTTAACAAATAGATTACCAAAATCATAAGGTTCTTCTAATTGAACGTATACGAATGGATAGATTGAATCAATCTCATGAGTAGCTTGAAAAAAAAAATAAAAAAAATCTTCATGCAAGAATGGAAATAATAAGGAACATAATGGATGATGGATGATTTGATTTCTTTCTCCCTCATCATGGATGACCTCACTACCTTGTGTCAATGGAAAATCCTACTCATTAGATGATGAACTTGAGGAGCATGGAGTATCTTCATCACAAGTTAATGCATTACAAACAATAATGAACAAGGGGTGGTGAGCTGGAGAGGAGGTTTCCATAAGAAAATGTTCTTTGACCGAATCAGATTCTAGATCTGAATCTTTCGAATTAAAATCTTCTTGAGAAACTGAAAAGTCAGTTGGTGCACTTGGGCATTCATCACCACATACATCAATGAAATCAGGATCATCAAAATGATGGTCTCCGGAGGCTTTCCTTGATTGATTGGGAAAATTCATTTGATTTGATTGACTATTGAGATGAATAGGTTCCAAACTAGACAAGAGTGAAGGAACACCATATTAACAAAGAGGACTTTGAAAAAGAAAAGAAAGATTCAAAGGATCTTTACCTTTCTGTTCCTCTATCCGTTAAAATTGACTACCTTGCACCTTACCACTACTTTAATTTGGAAGAGCCTGATCAAGAAGATTAAGGGGAAAAGGATTGTGGGAATGGGATAATAGAGGAGAACATGTATACATATCTTATTCAAGACTATAATATAAGTGTTAATATCATATTTAAATATCAAGGGATTAGCCTTCGCCTCAGGCTTCATGAACCATTACAAGATTTCCTCCATTGGATCTAAATCATGGAATGTGGATGAAGGTTGAAGACAATGATAAAGAATTTGATTTATAGATTTCACAACTTTGAAATCATCGCTAGGAGGGACCCAAATTGATACTAGAAAAGGAGGAGGACAAGGAACAAAAGTAATAGTAGGTTCCTCCTCTAAAATTAAAGGTGTCTCATGGTTTACAAAAGTTTTGAGAGAAGAAACATCTGGGGGGTTTATATTCATAATAATTCAAAGAGATCTAAACCAAATGTTCAACCTTTTGTTTAAGGAAATCCCAATCTAGATATTCTCCTAGAAATTCATAACATAGGTGAAGGAATCTACTAGAAAAATCCTCAATTTGCCCATCAAGCTCCATTCTTAATTTATTAATCCGTTTTAGAACATCTCGGTAATCATACATAACAAAGGCTTAATGAAGATCCTTGAGGATTTGATCAAATGAATGAATGGAAGCAGATGGTAAGGTGTGACGCCATCGGTTAACTCGACTTTGAAGAGTAAGGAAGAAAAGCACACAAGAAACATCTTCAAATTCGATTTCATAAATTCACAAAACTTGAAAAATTGAAAGATATGCTCGGCCATAGATGTATCACAACCACCATCAAATCTTAACTAAGACAAGTTATAATGAGTTTCATTAGGGAAATGGGCATAACTTGTCATTTGGCCCTCCTTCTAGCATCAAAATGTTAATGGTTCTAAAAATTTGCCAACATATAAGGGGTCTCCCCATTGTGAATTCCCAATTAGAACTCACACCATTTGGAGTAGGAATCCCATTTGGAGGATCAGCCCAACCACCATAACTTAGGTTTTTCCTTGGTTTCAATGGATAACATAAGATATTAACACATAACCTTTGAAATCATCAAGTAAGTTGACATTGTGAAACACTAATTGCAATGTGTAAAATGAGGCCTTCACGAGAGGGGAGACAAAAGTGAGTCTCTATAAGGAAAGTAATAATACTATCCTAAGAGAGGCAGATGAGAGCAAGGAAAGATTCATTGATTAACCTGCAAATTAGTTCACAAGATAACAATGATTCACGAAAGAAAATACAACACACATTCATCAAGATAAGCACTAAATCCACCGAAATAGTTCAATTTATTTAGTACAGAAGAACACCAACATATACCACAAAAATTAAAATAATAGTCTTAAAACATTCACAATACATGCATGCAAGTGTGCTAGCTTAATGAGCTAGCACACATTAATGAACTAATCAATATAAGTTAAAAAATATAAGTACTCAAATCAGGATGAGTCTAACGTTATGAATCTGAATTTTGGGGAATATTTTATTTAAAATTACCTCATATGAAAAAAAATAGATGAACATACAAATAAGAGTTTTTTGATAAAGCATATATCCGTCGATATGAATGGTCTTTGACATCATTTCGTTGCTAGCAAGCATCGTTAGTACCCCAATGAATTTGCCTTTTATGCCATACAAACATGGCCCCGCTGTCAGCAAGTGTCCATAGCCACGACGAATTTACTTGCATTTCCCATGCTTCCCCTTTTGATCACCCTTTTGATAAGCACATTTAAGAGCTATGTTTATGATGTACCTGAGTGAAAGGGGTGAGATGGTAATAAATACTTAAGCAAATGGATATAATACTTCCATAATGTTGACTCCATATCTTTCTCCGCGACTAACATTTAGAGGCTTTTGTAAAGTGGAGGGATAGGAGAGATCCATTGAGTTAAACTCAAGGTTAGTTCTTTCCTTGAAAAGATGAACTATATTACTTAGAAGGGATGCATGTTTCTCCATGGAAACTATTTAAGGAAAGAGGGATTTAGGATTCCATAGAAATATCTCTTGAAGGCAAATGAAACCCATGAAATAGACATAGTACAAATTTTCCATGTATGCCAACCAATGTTGGGTGATAAAAATTCCTTTTACATAAATTTTGGTGGAATCACCAAAATCAAACAAATAGAAAAAAGGAAAATAAATCCAAACTGAAGCGGAAGAATAAATCAACAAACTCCAAAAATGTCAAAATGAGGAAAGGAAAAGCTGAAATAAAAACCCAAATTTAAAATACAAACCCCAACAAGACTAATCATAAAATGTCTCAACAAAAGTGTAAAATAAGATAAGCATGTGTGTGTTTGTCTCATATTAATATTTTAATAAATTTTATCTTGCAGAGTTATACGAAATGAGGTTCTCAATCCATACGGAGAATAGTAGTCATGAGGTGAAATTAAGCCAAAAGAGAAGTTTATGCCTTTTTGCAAATTTTTTGGTTTCAAAGCAAAGCATGCATAAAAGCATCTTAACATTTTTTTCTAAATAAAATAAATTCTTGTAAAACAAATTGAAAGTTCAAGGACTCCCTAGTTTAGTTGATTGATGAACACCACTGTTTTTGCAAAACTCAAAAGCAAGTAGGGCAAGGATAATGAGTTTAAAATGTGAGTTGGTATGGGTGGAAAACAATTCTTGAAGTCTTGCAAAATAGAGTTTTATATCAACAAAAACTAAAACAAAGTTGAAGCAAAAATGTAAAGAAATGGAAAAGGATGAAAGTGGGCATATGAAACTTACCATTGAAGAATTTCATTAAAACTTTACCTGAAGGATGTTGATTTTCTCCAATAAAAGATAACTTCTCCTTTTGATTTAAATTAAAAGCATGAAGAAGTGTACTCTTTGAAGTTTTCATTGACCCAAACTCACACTTATTAAATTTAAATTAAAGCAAATAGTAAAGTTGGGGAAAATAATGATTCATGTTCAAGAAATCTAAAGTAAATAAAGTTCGTCATATATGAAAATGAAGATGTGCTTCTTAATTAATTGTAGCGGCAATTGTTCTCTTTGTCTTTTAGATTTCATATCAACTACAAGATTTTCATAAATTATCAAAAATCAAGACCAAGTCCCAACCTATGTAGCACTTATGTGTATATGGAGAGGTCTTGAATCTTTGCATGATAAATATGGAGCTATATATAAAAAATAATAAAGCTACAAGAGAATTCAAACATAAATTTACCATGATCCATCACCTTTGTGTGTTCTGAATTCTCTATCAAAGTTTTGTGTTAACATAATGAATGTTTTGAAATGACAATTATGCAGTTAAACTTGACAAGCGATGTGAATTTGAAAAAACATTAATATCATCCAAGCATGCATGCATCAAAGCTAAAAGGAATAATGGATTTGAAATCCCATTGATTTATACGATGTTAAAATGTTGTCACTTGAAGGACTTGAGAATTAGATTTAAATCATACTTGCAAAATTCTGAGATAATATAGCAGCCACAAGAGAAATTTACAATAAAGTGAGAGTGTATGGGCTATATCAATTAAGGGAATGACATGATATTAGGTTTCTTAGATCTTGGATAATACTTAAAATAGGGTTGTAAAACTGTTCCAAGATTCTGAGACTCCGAGATGGTGAGAAGATTCAGGGATTAAAGAGAAATACATTTAAAGAACAGTCATGGCTCTAGGTTGAAGGAATGCATACCCAACCATAGCAATTCGTGTGCACACACCATGTATAATGGATATCTCAAAATTCACTTAGTCATCCCGAGGAATGAATGTTTGGGAGTTTGATGAAATTATAATTGAAAATACATCCAAGCTTTCGAACACCATGATAACAAGAAAATCAACATAAGTATACAAAAATAATCAAATAGGACTCCATGTGAACATAGTGATGGGTCGGATTGTTAAATTATGGGTGAAATGACTTGGCGAGAGGCCTATGAGAATTTTTGAGATGAAAGGAGGTGAAAAAGAAATTTTAGGAATACATTTAAATTGATTTATGATAATAGCCCAATATCCCAAGGTTAAAAATAAGAGGAGGCTTTCAGAAAATATTTCTCGTAAAGTCTTGACATAAGAGTTACGATAAAAAGGAAACTTGAGATTACTATTAAATAGAAACATAATATCGAAAACTCAGATATAATAACCATTTAATATAACTTTACAAGATTTTGAGACCAAGGAATTCAGGTGGAGAAATAAAATAGGCTATGTGGTTCTCGGGGAAGCTAATTTCAGAATGTGTTTTAAAATTCTTTCGATATAACATAAATCCAAAAGTTTGATAAGCCATAAGGTATGAAATTTCGAGGAAAGATCTCAAGAGTTTTTATGAATGAAATACAAAAAAAGGAGAGGCTTTGGATTCAGAGACTTACAAGTTAGAGGCTCCGAGTCATCTTAGAAGAAGGAAATGTGACTAAAGTAGATATATGATGAACAAGTATAATATAAAGGCTCAAATGAATTTGGTCGATGCAAGATTTGAAACAGATAGAGGTAAAATCATGGATAGGATCATTTTATAACTTGCTATAAGATTTTTGTTTGATTTTCCTTTGCTTATGGACCTTCTTTAATTTAACGTTTAGAATGCGAGAAGATGTATACCCACAACAAATCTAAGTACAAAGGAGCCAAGCATTTTATTTTCGTTGTATCAAATGAGAGGTAGAATATGATCATTGACTGATCTCACAAATTTGAAAAGAAAAGAAAAATGAAGAGAATCACCAATGCAGAATACAAAAACTCTAATGAGAAAGAAAATACTTCCTTGAACATGTTAATGGTATGGAAAGGGATGACAACTTGCTTATTTCTAAGGCTAATTAATTTGGCTAATAAAAATCAAGCCAATGAAGACCTTCAGAATAAGAAAAATAGAAATAAGAAATAAACTATGAAAAAGTGAAATTAATAACAAATGAAGATGAACATGTCTATGCATACCTTGAAGAGTTTGATTGTAAGTTTACCTTATAGATCTCGACATTCCTCTGTGTATTATCTTCTACTTATTTAATCTAAATTAAATACTAAGTAATGAGACATTGATTTATATCCACTTCATATTGAAGAACAAGAGTGGTGCATGAGATCACTTAGCCATGCTTGAGAAATTATTTCAAAAGTGCTTAGATGTAAAGGAGAAAGATAAACAAGTGCACCATAAGCATGAAACTAATCTGAAAATACAAGATGGTAAATTTGCTTTGAGCCACTTTTTCCCAAAAATCAAGTGCATATTAAGGTAAATATGTAGGCTTCATTACTTGCTTATTTGAAATAAATATAAACAGAAAAGATAAATATATCTAAATTAATTCTATTCCTAATCCTACTTTAAAGAGTAGAACATGTAACTAAGTATAGTCATACTTCGCCATGCAAGCATTTTATTTCTTGAGCATATGAAAATGTCACAGATCAACAACATGAATAAAATTGCTGCCAAATTATTAAAAGAAAAATTTAGTCTACTATGTACATCTAACAAGTTCAACAAAATAAACTAATTTACAAAATTATTACCTTGAAATTCCTTCAACCATATGCCTACAAGATCATAAAAATTAGGATGTATTTTAGTGCATGATTGGAATATGTTCAAAGGAATAGGAAACATCTGGTCAGGCTTGAATGATATATTTTCAAATATTGAAGCTTGCTGGAAACTCTCAAAGTTAGAAATCTTTTCCAGAGCTAGAAATTCCAGATATTTTCCACATGAATCAATAAAGTATGGATGGACATTTAGAAGATTTCTATAAGTGTTACATTGTTGGCTAGAATGTAATGATGCACTCTCAAGTCCCTGAATTTGTGATGAAATTATTTGAAAATAATACGTGAATTGGCCAAACATGAACAAATACAATTTCAAAATAAGAAGTAGTTGATGTTCATGCTTGAAATTATGGAATTGATTTTCGTACAAGCTTATTAATGCACTTCACGAGTGTCTAGAGTTTGAATGTTTAAAGTGCCAATACAATGTGCTCATAAATTTAAAAATGAAATTTGAAAAAAAAACAAATTCAAATTGGGAAAATAAAAATGAAGAAGATTCAAATTTACATTAGTATTACAAATAATGGCACAATATGGGTGGGATTCGTTTGCAAAATTTTTCTTCCCACAATTGTCAACACAAATTATGAATTTAAAATCATTATTTGCATTCACTTGCGGGAATGAGAAAATTTCAAGATTATGATTTTAAAATGTTATTTCATGGTTGTATGAATCATAAATTGGAATAGATTCATGACTTCTAAAATCACTATGATTATTGAATGATTGAGAATTAACTAGAATATTTTCTTGATTAATGTTCGTTTCATCTTCAAAAATAGATTTGCTTATGAAATGAGGAATAAGGGATTCAATCAAAATTATTTTTGAAGAAAAAGGGAAATGAGGCTCAACATTTTCAGTATTTAAGTCTTCATTATAAATGACTTCATTAGTGTTTTGTTCCTTTGAATGGAATAAATCAGAACCAGGTAGAAGATCACATGCAAGATAAGAAGAATCTCGAGGATTATTGTAAATATTGTTAGTTAAATTTTCTCTATCAAAATCTGAATTAAACGATGACTCAACATTAAATAAATTAATAACAACTCCTTTATTTTCTAAAATTAAATTTGTTTCTGGAGACTGTTAATTGATTAACAATTAAATCATCATTGCCGAATATATCAAGATAGAGACAGAGATAAGAAGTTGAAGATAAATACCTGAAAGTTTCTCTCTTTACATAAGATTGTTCATTTTCTAAAATGCACAAGTCATATTCTTCGACATTTGAATCATTACAAACTTTGGACTGCTGATCAATTTCTTCATAAAAATCAGATTTTTTATGCATTTGATTGATCTACAAATTGTTGTTAAGTTTCTCCATAATTTGCAATTTATTATCAACAAAAGATAATTTTAAATTCATTGCACCAGTTTGTGCGTTACTGAAATTCTATGGTTGATTTAATTGTTGTTGATTTATTTGATGTTGATTGCTACTAATGAACTGCGCATCTTGTTGAATTTATATTTCGTTAGCATTATGTAAATTTGGTGCAATTCTGGCATAAGCATAATTTATTTGAGTAGTAACATTTTTTGTCTGTTGATTAGTAGTATTTGCAATTTCATTTTGTGAAAGTAATTGATTCTTTATCAGTAATGGATATGCTTTCTGTTTCTTCATGATTATCATAGGACAAAGACACTAAATGTCGTAACCATCCAATTAATTGAAATTGAGGAGGTAAATGTTGGGACTGAAATTTCTTTAAAGTTAATTTAAATCTAATGTAAAAATTATCAAAAGTCTGACCTTTCATCCTATACAATTCTTCCAGCCGATCACACATTGTTTTGTAATCATATTGCTTAAAAGCGTGAAGAAAAATCTTCAAAAATTCATCCCAACTATGTATGGTGGCAACTAGAAGAGATAAGCACCAGTCTTTGGCTTTACCTATCAAAGTAAGAGTGAAGGTCCTACAAATAATATCTTCATCAATATTGAATTTATGGAAACTTAAAATAAATTGAAGGAGATGATTAAAAATAAATGGTGTACCATTATACTTGACCATAGACAATATATGGATTGCCTTTATCGGAGTAGTAGTCAGGTGAGGTCCAATAAAACAACTCCAAGGAGGTATTTTAAGTGGACCATATAAATAAGATAAAATATTCAAGCACAAATATTCAAAGACAAAATTTATTGTGGTCCTTCTAACACCAAAAATGTTGATGGTAAAAAATGTCCTTATCAACATGTAAGGGAGACCACCTGGTCAGAGCCTCAATTAAACTCTTATCCATTTAATGTAGTGGTTCCAACTTGTTCAATTGGGTCCAGTTACCCTCTCTCCCTCTCTGTTGGCTTATAGTATTTTTATTACTAACTAATAGAAAAAGATTAATCAGATTTGCCCTCTTGCAAAGCTCTGGGAAGAAAGTGGTCCTTAAGCTGACTCTACGGCTCAGCGAAACCGCAACTAAATTTTTCCCTTCCTTAAGGGGACTTCTAGAATGCAATAATTAAAACTAAACGGAGATCTACTCTAATATGAAAGTAACATAAAATAAATCCTACATCTTTCTTGATTGAAAGAAGAATTAGTCCCCCTCTCAACCAAGAGCAAGGTAAAATGAGATTTGGACCAATTTTGAATTTGGAATAAACATGAAGTCAATATGCCAAGGAAATAGTTCCAAGACTTATTGTTAGTTCAAGAAAGTATATGTATTCAACTATCTGATAAATAGTCATCAGATCTCTGGTGCACATACATCCAAATTCAAATAAAATGAATTCAAACTAAAAAAAATATGATTGCATTAAGAAAATAGTTCTCATAAAACAATCATTATTAAAACCAAGATAAACTTGACATAAATTTGCTAAATAGTTAACAAGTATGTCATATTTATCTATTCAAATTTGTTATTTAACTTGATAGCAATTAGATCCATCATTAAAATATAGCTTTCAAATGATTTAAACAAACATATAATTGAATGAATTTACAATAGTGCAGAACTTCGAAAAACACATACTTTTCTGGATCAAGAATTGCATAAAAATTTATTAAATGTAGGTCATTAATCAGCTTATATCTCTGATAAAAGTGTACAAGAATTAGGGATCTGATCAAAGCCTTTGAGTAAACAAAATTCTCATAAAATTTCATGATAACATGAAATTTTTAGAGCTAAAATACCTCTATTTTAATCTCCACAAACCTGGTCCAAATTAGCTAATTCTCTACAAAAGCATTTGCTCCCTATAGTAGTGAAAAAATCCCTCTCTTTGCAAAGAATATCCTCCCCAAGTTTTAGACCTGGAACCCCCAACTGATCTCCTACTACATACCAATCAAAACAAAAAATAAATTAAATTTCACACTAAAATCAGAATTAGAAAATCTGGAAAAAATAATTCTCATGAAATTGCTAAATTAAAATAAATAAAATCCAAACAAATTCCAAGATGTGATAGCTTTTAATGGATTTGATTAGCCTTTGAATCAATACTGGAGAATGAATTAGTGACAACATTTTTCCCAAAACAATGAAATTCGCCCCAATCAAATTTGAAAAACTAATTGTTATTGCAAATTCGTCATTGTCTTCTGCTGAATTATTGGGTCATTAAATGATTGAATTTGATAAACTTATGATTCCCATATTATTGGCTTTCCAAGGATCTATTGTGAGCTTCATTTGGTCAAGTAAGTATTGAGATATGCCTCTTTGAAAATGAAGTATTAAAATTACAAGAATTCTGGAAAATACATACCAAGGCCAAAAGTAAACATTTTTAAATACATAATTCTAATCTAAATTAAGTTAATTAACTATATATAATTAAATCATTAATTAATTATATAAAATTTAATTACACATATAAATTACAAATAAATTAAATCTAATTATGAATTAAATTCATTTTTAAAATATAAATTAATTATATTACAGATGAAATATAAAAAATGTTAAATGCATTAAATAAAATAATTTAGCCAATAATATATTAAAAAATATTTAAAACAAAGTAATAGTGGCTTTGGGATCTCCTTTTAAGGAGTATGGATTTCGGAGGAAGCCTTTTTCGGAGCTTTATTTCGGAGGTCTTATTTAAATAGGCCCGGAAATATATAATGTGTCGGGGTTATTAAATGTTGAGAGTTTGAATAGGCCATCGGGGTTATGTATTTCAGGGACTATTTAAATAAATAAGTTACGAAAATTAAAAATGTTGAGGTTCTGATAGGGAAGAAATGAGGGAGGAGAGATAAGGAGTTATAATGGATTGCATTTCCTAGGAGAATAAAAACATGAGTTGCGATTTCTGTGAGTTCCGAAATGGGAAAGGCATATTTTGGAGGTTCTTAAAAAATAGTTGTTACTGAATTAAAACGTTCTGAAATGAGGAGAGGGCCTTATATAGGGAGGAGATGAAGAGAGGAGAGGAGGAGAGGAGAGTGAGGTAGGGATTTCGGGAGCTTTTTAATTAGGAAAAAGTGAAGTGTTGATATGGGTAATGGTGAAGTATGGTTAGGGAAGTGAGGAAAGGAAGGACAGGAGGGGAGGGGAGGGGAGGGTCACGTGGAGTGGGATTTTTTTACTAATGAAAGTTATATCTATTTGATAATTAAAATTTGATTTTATAAAACATTACCATAATGAAAATTATATTCATTTGATGATTAAAATTTTGATTTTATAAAAATTACCATCATTTTTGTAATGAATAATTTTAGAATGTCGAGAATTTTAATAATTAGGAATTTTATTTCGCTTTTGGAAATCTGAATATATTTTATTTGTTCTACAAAATGGATTGTTACAATTTTGTAGAATTGTTAATAAAAAATACAAATTAATTAAATATTAATACAAAATCTATATTTACAATTTATTTACAAAAATTAAAATAATATACATTTTGTACATTTTTTAGCTTGGGTGGTAAAAATCATTGAACTTCAAATAAGCATCATTTGCAAATTGTGCATCCAAATGAGATGAAACGATAATCGATGGAAAGCCAACAAGAAATCGAAGGCAATGAAATAGGCTCCAGGTTAGGGCAAAACCCCTCCACAAGGGAAAAACCCAAAAAATTATCTTGTTATAAAAATTCAAGGAAGACATCGAAGACCTTTGATCAAGACAACTCACAAAGTGATAGGCCTACCACCAAAACAATAATTCTTCTCTCTATAACTCGGTTTGTTGCTCTTCTCTAGCTCGAAATATGAACAAAGATAGTTTTCTTCCCATACGCGTGATCTTTCCAAACAAAGAATTGATGCACAAGCCAAACAAATAGACCTTCTTACTTTCCTCACTATCCTTCACCTCTTTCTCGCTTTGAATTTGTCTCAGAATTCTTGAAGAGACTGAATTAATTGAGTGACTCAAATGAGGTCCAATACCTCTCCTTTATTGAGAAATCTAGAGCATTATGTAAGTTAAATTCTTCAATTTGATTTATCTTATCTTGGCATTTACTTGTGAAATTATATGTTGATTATGTTAGCTTTCCTTTTATCAAATAAATGCCAACATGGAGATCACAAAGATAAGAACACGAGATGTAAGTGCACAGTCAGGGAAAACCCCTATGAAGTTCGATTTGTTACAAGAAATTCTTCATCCTTGTTCACCATGAACCAATTATGCAAGTTGATGTGATCCACCAAGTTCTTATGCCTTCTCCTCTCCACGTGCTTTGATATATATATATGGGGTGTATGGAGAAAAAAGGGTCATGTCCCTTGAAGTCTTATGGGGTTGGCACACGACACCCATGCAAGTTGACTCACCAAAATTAGTTGGCTAATACACATCTCCTCCATGCAATATACATAACCATTCACTCAAGTGTTGGTTGGGGTGTGCCTTTAACTAACCACAACCACTCGTCGTACATGTTAAGTCATGTTCCGGGGTGCTCACCCAAACTCATTGACCGATTCATGATCTGAGGCACAATTATAAATAATTGTGCTCATACTCAACTCGTCTAAATGCTCTCTGCACAGTAAAATTTTTGCTCCAATTTCTCTATGCCTTATCTGCACACTTTGACCATTCTCCTCTCCACAATGCCATAAGACTAAAGTTTATTAATCCTTCTTCCTTCATACTTAGGGTCTTTTTTTTTTCCACTACCTTCTCTCTCTCTATCCACAGTTCATAAGGAGAGGGGGCAGTATGATGCCATCCTCCACTCAGGTTGCCCACTCCGACTTCAGTGATTGTTAACATAGGCCTGTACTTAATTAGGCAGATAGTTATGACAATTAAGGTTGGTTTTTATGGGCATGTTCACGCCATGCCATAGGGAAACCAACCAATATGCAACAGGCATTCAATGTCCATGCAACAACCCACCACAATATTTTCCTCTTAGAACTTTGGATATATATGTCCCTCCATTTAGGCCAATCATCAATTTATTTTCACAAATAAATAATTTACATAACTAGGTTTATATACATGGGTTTTTTAATGGAAAAAGATTTGTTACACATTCTCTTGTTCTAGAGTATCTTTCCGTCACACAAAATACTCTCTCTTCTTATTGTTGTTGATAACTATAACTCTATAAGCCACAATATCCTCTAGCTTCAACTTTGGGTGATCTAACAACGAAGGATGCTAATGTGTAATGCAATTCTTCTAGTCTTCAAAATAGTAATAATATATATAATATATATATTATATATATAATATATATTATATATATATATAATATTATATATATTAACGCATATCTCCATCGTCAATGAACAAACTTGTGTATTATATTTTTTTAATGGTTTGTTAGTCATATTCTCCTCACATTCACATCAAGTACAATTGATGCACTAGATTGCATCATCCACTTTGGTCAATATGGTCCAATATTACTCAATAGTAGTTCTTTGATAGGTATTAATGTGCATTTGGAAATTGTACCAAGCATCATTCTAGAGAGGGTATATTAGAATTGCAAGTTAACCACCCTCAGTCTTGTTTCTGTTGCACATTCTACATATTGTATTACTTCACTAGGTCTTGCAAGTAGTTCAAATTCTAGTATCATGATTTGGTTTGAGTGATTTGGTTTTAGTTATGCTAAAGTTTAATTTGCTAGTGAATTTGAGACTAACCAAGTTATCATCATCCATATTATTAACTAGTCCATTTTCAGTTAAACCTAAGTAACATTAGTTGTTGTATTGTTATTGATGTGCATTTGGAAATTGTAAAACGTTTTGTTCCAGAAAGGGAACATTAAGATTACAAGATATCCCTCCTTAGTATTGGTCTTGTTGCATATATTTTACATGTTATATTTCCTCATTATTCCTTGGGGTTGTTCATCTTCCACTTTCTAGTCTCACAATTTAAATTATGAGAGTTTGTCATGTTCATTTTGCTTTTCTAGTCATTGAATTAGTATGTTTGTCTTTGTACATTATGTTAGTTTTCGTAAATTATTTTAGTTTTAGTCTTTAGCTTGACATAATATTTGTGTTAGTTCATTTTTTTGTTGATATCATAGCAGGACAAAGGACTCTGCTGGAATGGGATCTTCAGAAAAGCTGAAAATACTGAGCATGAATAACAAAACATTTCCAGTGAAACTAAGTGAATTGTGAACCATGATATATGATAAAAAATAAAGTTGGAGTACATAAACGAGTACCTCCATTCATTAAAGTCACCAAGGCACTACCTATGTTTACAAGCTTGCTAAGTTTGTTTCACAGTGTTAATAGAGTAATTTTTATTTGTGTTTATCGTCTATTGACAAAGCTACTTCTCCACCAAAGGAGCCACTTGTCTAGAATCCATGTAGGGTTAGTCTAACCAACTTGTGGTCTTTATGGAGAAAAATGGTATACACAAGTGATATTTCACATTCGAAGTCCAACCATTTCTTGAATCTTAATACTTTGTTAAGACAAATAGTAACACAACTACGATCTTTTATGGATTTTAATTAATGATTGTAATGTTTCAAAGTACACTTTTGGTACATGACTAACATATTTGATGAAACCATTTGAATCTTAATACTTTGTTAGGATAAACAGTAACAAAATTGTGATCATTTATGGATTTTAATTTAAGGTTGTAATGTTTCATAGTACGCTTCTGGTACATGAACAACATATTTGAACATAGTTACCGATCAAATGAGAAAGTGAATTGGTTCTTGTTTTCTTGAGGTAGCAAAAACTCACCTGATTCTGAGAAGTGTGATGCTAGAATACACTTTTTTTTTAGCAATACACTTTTTTTTTAGCATATATTTGGCACTTTAAATTTTCTATCAAGTATGAACATTTTTTTTTCCAATATTAGTGATTTTCATGCTGATTTTGAAAAGTGTTGATGCAACATCAACACATTTTTTTAAATGTTTGTGATTTTCATGTTGATTTTGAAAAGTGTTGATGTAGGATCAACACATTTTTTTAAAGGGCTTATTTTTGACACTTTAAATTTTTTTATGTATCATATGTGAACATTTTTTTTGTTAGTGATTTTCATCTTGATTTTGAAAAGTGTTGATGAACATCAACCTTTTTTGTTTAGAGGGCTTGGATTTTACACTTTAAATTTTCTAATGAATTAAGTGTGGATAATTTTTTTTAAATGTTGGTAATTTTCGTGTTAGTAATAAAACATAAAAATAATAATA